>VFFE01007811.1:600335-734813 GCA_008921705.1 Burhinus oedicnemus
CACCCCACTCCCGCACACGCCCGCGGGTGCCCGTGGCCTCTCGAGGGGGAAGGTAAGGGGCCCGCCGAGCCGGCCGGCGGCAGGGGCGGGCGGGGGCCGCCGGGCAGGCAGGCGGGGTGTGGATGCTTGCGGGGGGGGGGCAATCATGTGTCATAACAAGTTGTTGAACGTGACATTGCTCTTGAACTGCGCTGCGGCGGCGGCGGGGAGCGGGGCCGCCAGGGGCAGGGGCCGCCGAGTAACTTTCTCCTCAAATTCGCCGCGAAGGAGGGAGGCGGCGGCGGCGCGGGCAGGGCGGCGGTGCTGGCTGCCGGCGGGGACCGCGGAATGCGCTCGGGAGAGGCTGATGCCGATCGCGATGCTTGTGGCTTCCTGAGGGGGGACGGCGCGCAGCGCGGCGGGGTGACGAGCGCTTCGCGTCTGGCCGCTGCGGGAGCCGCTTCCACCCCGGCGAGGATTTTTCTAGCAAGGCGCCTGGGCGGCTAGTTAGCGAGGAGCAGGTTCTGGCCCAAAGCATCTGTTCCTGCGGGTAATTATCCCTGGCTAATGCTCCGTGGCAGTTTGGCTCGCTTCCGTCGTGATTAGCTTGGCTTATTATGTAAGATGTCACCGGAGGAGGAGAGGCACAAGTCCGCTGTGTGGCGGCGGGGCGGGGGGGACGGACGCGCACCGGTCCGCCCTTCCTTCCCCGCGCCAGGTACCGGAGGAGAGGGGGCAGCCCCGGCCCGGAGCGGGCGGCCCGGGCAGGGCGGGAGCTCACCTCGCAGCCCGCCGGTGAAATACGGCAGCTCGTTTTACACGTGGGTTGGGTGTGTTTCCCAAACCTTGCCTTTGAGCAGGAACGTAACCTGTTCTGGTTCCTCTCCGCACGTTCGATTTCTTCTTTTTTCTCTCAAAACCAAAAAATAAACATTTGAGCATAACAAAGTTTAAGAACTTGATTTTTTTGCTTCCTTTATGTGCATGTTTGGTATGTTAACATGATCTGGAGACGATTGAATGAATCATCAGTTCCATGGAATAAAAGCAAGTGAATCATCTCTCATACACACACACACACACAACCAGGAGGGAGCATAGTTGTTACTGTAGATAGTGAAAGGTTGGTGTCAGTTTCTGATACGCAATGGGATGTAAAAAGTATAGACAGTGCTCAGAAGCCCCCCAGGTTTCCTGGGACTAGTTTGTGAACGGTGAAAGTTTTGCAACACTCAATTGCAGTTTTTCTGGCTCAGTGGTTGAATGGTAACCTCTTTCTGTATCAACTTGCTACCCTTTATTTTAGCCAAATTCTCAAAAAGGAGATGTTAATGGTAAGATTTAAGTTACTGTGTTATTCAAAGTGTGTTAATTTAAAATAAAATTTTAAAAAACCCGACCCTAAATGATATCACACTATGTCCATACCCTGAAGCCAGAGACAGATCCCAGATGCTTTTAATCTGGGATTTGTTTTGCTTAGTTTTGTTAAGCAAAAATAGTCTCTGTTAGAGTAAAAACATATACATACATATTTGGAAACCAAATTAACCCAGTTTATTTAATAAATACATTAGAGTTGTACCTAATAGACTTCTGTTCCCAGTCCTCTTGCCTGTTGCTCCTTTAGATGGGATTGAGGCTGGGACCTATATATAGTTTTTCTTTCAATGTCGACTTGGTTCCAAAGTGGAATTTCCATCCTCCACGTTTTCTCGACATGTCTGTCTCTCCCTATACAGAGGCAGAACTATGAATTTTACAAGATTATTTCCTCTTTTTTTCTCAGCATACCTGTCAGTGTCAAGAAATGAAGTCACTGTTTACAACAGGGAGGTAGTGCTTTACACTTAACAAGCACTTGGGTTTACAGTATAGAAGTATGTGAAGATCTTTGTATGTCTTACAGGTAAACCATTGTGTCTCCTTTGGCATCAGGTATCCTTTGTCTCGCTGCCCGTGTTTTGTACCTGTAGTCATTCTCTGAACAGGAATGGAGGAATAAATCAGTCACGGAAAGGGTTGGTTTGGATATTTGTTACTACTGGGGAGAAAGGGCATGTTACCATTTTTGTTTGTCTAGAATTGAGTGCACTAGCACTTCAAAAACAATTTTATAGCATTAATTACAGGATTGGAGCAGCTAAGTGTGGGAAAACTGTATTACTTCAGAGTTCATTGTATGGCTTTTAACACCTCACTATCAGAAGATTCTGAAGTTAACCAAGTTAAGACTGCAAGTGAACACACTGTTTGTAATAGAGATTCTCTTAAGTTAGGTATACTGGTGGTCAAGTTAACAAACAGGAAAAAATGCTATTTTATTTATGCATTTCAATCAACAGTTAAATAGCATTCATCCTTTTTTATTTCATTTCCTTACAAAGAAGGTAGAAACATTGTGTGTGTGTGGCATTCTATGCGCCCAGACCTCAGCTGAAAGCAGTAAAGCAAATAATGCTGAAAGTGGACTCACCACTCTGCTCCAGCCGTTTTCCCCTGCTCTATATATGCTCTAGGCTTCAAAGCAGAAGTGAAAAATTCTAGCTTTCACTTTTAAGCCTGCAGAATGTGCAAAATACAGTGAGATAAAATGGATTGGTTTAAGGTTGCTTCTGTGCAGCTCCATTTTTAGGATTGATAAACAGATTACTGTAGGATGCACAGCAGAACTTTGAGAACAGCGGAGGGCAATGCAGATAAAAGTGGAGTGACTGAACTTTGTATCTTGTTTTTTGCTATGTTGGGATACATTGGCTTTGTTTTTAGCATGATACGTTTATGAATATATATCAAATCTTACACTGCCTTTTATCAAAAAGAAAAAAAAAAGAGATGAAATTATAACGTTTGTTTGAAATGCATAGTACTTTGCTCAAAAAATAGTTCAAGTTGTCACCCGCTTTACAGATTCTGTGCTCTGAAAGACTGGTGCCAACAGCGCCTTCATATGTCCTTCCAGCTATCTCAACTGGAAATGAATGGTTAACATCCCAATGGGAAATAAAAAGAAAAAAAAAAAAAGGAAAATTCTTTCCTTTTCACAGTTTTTGCTTTAAAGACCTGTTCTAGACAGATGCAGCAGTCCCAAGCAAAGTTTTGAACTATTCCTGTAGAAAGACATGCTGCTGGTGTTGAAAAAAAGAATACTTTCTTCAACTATTGAAAACTTTGCACCAAGTGCACATTGGCCTGGGCTTCATTTGCTCCCCAAATCCTCAGTTAAAAACATTTGTTGCAGTTGTCTGAGAAGTTTAATTTCTATTACTAGTCTCAATATTTAGAATACTAAGAAAATAGTTAGAAAAAGTTGATACTATACCAAGGTGTATCACTTTGTATATTAGAGTTGTAGCTAATCTGCTCTTGAATGTCGGTGGATAGTGCCTTAGGGATTTCCTACAATGAAGCTTATTCCCCTGATTATTGTGTTTTTCTCTTTACATTTTTCCAGTAAATGTAGTGTCATGAAAAGTACCAGCTTGACAGACTTTGAGACTGAAGCCCTTAATGAGCAGAGCAGGTGTAGCACTGGCAGCAAGCTCCACCATGCTATGACAAGACTGTACATCTAGCTGCATGTGTGTATGTGAGAAACACCAGTGTTACTGTCTCTATCTTAATTATTGTTTATAAAATAAAAATTATCCATAGCCAAGTGTAGGACACTTCTGGAATGAAAGATATATAGTGTTACTTGAGTACTATGGTCTCAACAGCTGCCACTGTTAGTTCTTACATGTGAAACAAATAGTTTTGACTGGTTACCTAAAGCTGAAACCATTTGTCCCATTATTAAGAGTTGAATTCATGCATGTCTCAGCAGTTTTCTTAACATCTAGCCAAACTGTTCATTTGCTACTGCGCATTGGTCATTTCTTTCCTGTTATGGAAGAATTTTCTTCCTTTGTTTGTCATTGTTTTATATGTGTTTTTAAGGTTTGGCTGAAATTTAAAAAAAATAGCCTGCTAATTTGCCATAATAATCCTATATTCATAAAAGAGCTAACTAGGAAAAGCTGAGAAGACTTACTTTCTCAGCAGAGGTTAAAGATGAGAGTAAAAGTTATTGGGAGGATCTTCACTTCCTTAAGATATTTTATATTGCTGACTGATGCATTGCAAAGAGGGAGGCAGCAGGCTTCAAGTTGTTGCAATCTGTTACGGTTCAGGAACTTCTTTCCCACGTTAAATCTTCACCGGCAGTTGAGTTTGCACTAGTTGTTTTAAAGAGTGTGCCACACGGGCATTGAGCAATGACTGCTGAAGAACCAGGTATCCACACTGCAAGTGGGGTGCCTTTGGTGACCCCTTGTGCAGAGCTTCAGTGTTCGTTCTTCCACAAGGAGGAAAACCACTTTGCAGTCATACCACTTCTACTCAAAGCAAATTGTTATCAAAAATAACGCTTCCTACACACTAAATCACTCATGGAGGTGTACCAAGAAATAGTGTTGGGACCTAAATGGTGAAGCTGTGGGTTTTTTCCTGATTCATTGGTATGAGTCATTCTATGCATATTATTGATGGCAATGTTACAAAATTATTTTCTGACAAAGATACATTGTTTCTGGCAACTTTCTGGCAGTTACCTGCTTCCTCAAAAAAATCTATGGCTCTATGCTTATGGATAGCAGGCAGCTGAATCAGTGAGTACAATCTGATATCAGCAGGGAGGTTCATAGTTTGTAATTGCCGTGGAATTGCTTGTACCCAGTTTATTATTTCCATCTTCCAAACTCCACCCTGCACACTTGTTTAGTTCACCTGTTGCAGCTTAGTTTTCGTATTGTGAGTTCTTGGGGAACACTTTGTCATTCATTCTGTATTTGTAAAATTTGCAGCACTTCAGTATCCTGGATGATTTTGCTTCCGGTCTCTATGGAAATAAGTAATAAATAATAGCTTTCATTTTAGATGTTGTTGCCTGAATCTTTACTGTGTTTCTATCCCAGTGCAAAGAAAAACCAAAACAACTCTTCTGCAGTTTTAATAGAACATTTGTCCAAAGACCAACACTATATGTAAAATATGACTCCAAATAGACAACAGTACAAATGAAGGAGAATAACAAATCTAAATTCACATTTTTGTGACTCATGTGAAGCTCCACTGAGGGAGACCGTGAATGCCACCAAAAGCAAAATTAAGCCCTAAGAAAATTAAGACTTCAGTTTTGTTTTAACATAGTTCAGCAGGAAAGATCTCACAGGAATTCTCAAATGTGATGAATTTCTGCAAGGGACAGATGGGTTGTAATTTTCATAATATCTTCTGGTCTTCTTAAAAAAAAAAAAATTATTTGTGATTTTCTTGTGTAGCCAAAACACCCTGTGGCACGCTGAATAGAGATTTGTTCAGTTGTGGACTTGGAATCACACAGTTCTTTTTGTACCTGAGCTATCCCGGTTCCCTTCACAGAGATGCGGAGTTAGAGACTGCTTACACTGATTATAGACAGCTGAAGTTGCTACAATTGACTTCTTCCATGAGGAACCAAATGCTGTGGTTATAACTTGATGACAGTGAGGCAATTTATCTTCACTGTGTGATTACAAGGGTGATTTCACATTGGCGCTGTATCAGAGTATAGGAAATATATGGATTTTCAGTGTAGTGTTACCTGATACATTTATATTAATTTCTCTTTGGAGTGGTCTTTAAAAGTATTAATGTTCATGAATTACTTTTTTCAGGACTAATATAATTGTTCTTTAGCAGTTTCAGTCAGTACTAATGAATTCCATTTTACCAAAAAAACCAAGAAAATGCTCAGCTTAGTTTGCAATGACTGTGAACTAGTAGTTGTATGATCAGATAGATGATTTTATGACTTTTTGTGAGACAGTAATATATACTTCCCAGTGGCTGCAGCTGACAAACTAATTTGCAGAAGTAGACTATCTGAGATTTCTCTTTAGAACTATAAAATGGAACATTTTAATATGCATTAACATTTACATTTTTAAAAGAGTTTCTACCATCATATAAGAAATCAAAATATTTTAATCTGTATTCATACAGATAGTGTGGATGTATGAGAACACACTTGGATTAATTCTTATGTTTTCATCTGGCTATAGACATTTCATTTTTGTTTTCAGTAATTTTAAAATGGGGATAATTTATGTAAACAAGAGCTTTAAAAAAACCCAACAACCTAATATAAGACAAGAACATAGGCTGTAACATGTATTCTGCCCCAGTTGTTTTGTAGCTTTCACTGAGTGTCCTAACCCATGTAAAAGTTATGGAACAGTCTCAATTTCCAGTCTTGGCATTCTCCAAATCGCATTTTTCATAGTCTGTGAATTTGTGATGCAGAAAGGAAGTACCTGCAGATTGAAATTACTTGTATGGTCATAATTCCTATTTTAGCTTTGTCAGTACAGTGATAGCACTTACTGGCCTTGATCAGTAGCAGGGCTTGATTCATAAAAGCAGCTCTCCAAGTCTTAACACTGAGTCTCCTTAGCAGTTGCTGACGTAATAATACAATGTAATACTGATGACATGACCTATAGGAAGATACTAATTTCCTGAGTCCGAAGCTCTACATGGAAGAAAGAAAAGGCACTGGAGTTCCTTTCAATAGCAGAAGACTTCACATTGTGCTTCCTAGTTCTGGCTCTTCTTTTTAATGATACTGGTAAAATATTATCACCTTATTAATTTAATTTGGATTGGAAAGTCTGTTTATTAGATTATTCCAGTATGTGTTCAAAGTCCCCGAAAGAGAAATTATCACTTTTCTTTGGGATCTAAAATGTGCCAGGATTATCTGTTTACGTAAGTTTCTTAGAGTTTTTCAGATTACTTTTTGCATTGTGTTACATCTATTAAAATCTTTGTCTACTACCAAAGTACATTAAAGTAATAGAATCCAAAAATTAAATATTCTAAAGATAGATTTCAGTGCTAGTTACTACTGATCAGGTCTGACAGACACATAAATTCTCTCTGCCACAAAGAAAGTAGTTGATCTTGAGATGAAAGTATTGAGTCATTCTTAGAGAAGCATCACCACTAATTAAAGCAAGTGCAATTATATTTATCTCCTCCCTCAAGAAGAAGAATGAATATGTTAGAAACTGGGCTCTTGATTAATTTCATAATGAAAACAGAGTTCTTTTTTCAGATGGAAGATCAGCTCTTAAATAGCCAATGCATGGATTGAATGAAGTTAAAGATGTTTCTTTCTTTCATGGTTTTATAAAATTATTATTTACTTTTTTGGAGAATCATCAGTACTAGCTGCAGAGACAAAAGATCCTTTATACGATATAAATGATATTTTGACTAAGTACTCTTGGTTGATTCTGGCTGTAGAATTTCCCTGCATACAAAGTGATTTTGAAGAGCTGCTTAATCAAACCAATATTTTTCAGCTTTCCATCTTAACTCTTTTGATATATCTTAGATAAAGTAAATTTTCATGCTTTCATCCCAAATATATATTTACCAAAATTTCCAAGAGTTTTGTGCGGACAGTGATCACAGAATGCAAATGGATTTATTTGAAATAGCGTATTCAGTGACAGTTGGTGCCTCACATAGGCAAGTGTTTAAAATCTGCTATTGATGTGTAACTTCTGTGTATTCATTGCTGAAAATTTCGAACGTAAATCTACGTGGGATTAGTCTACAATTCAAAATTTCCAGTAGTTGCAGAGGAGCTTTTCCAGTGAATTCAGTGTAAAGCTGGATGAAACCAGTGACAAACTTGTAACAAAGGAACTTTTCTATAACATCTGGCTTCTCAAGATATAATAGCTCTTATTAAATCAACTAATACAATAGGAAAAACCACACAAACTATTGGGCATGCAAGCACTTCTTCAGGTCTCAAACAATAGCAACAAACCTTGAACTAGGGGTGCGGTTTCAGAAGGCATCTACAGTCACTGCTATTGAACGAGGGAAGTGCAGCTACTATCTTATGCTGTCTGAGCCCTGGCAGTCATTGAACCCCAAAATAAATTAAGTTTAACTTACCCAGCAAGAAACTAATAAAAAGAAATTTTCTGCTGGGCTGGTGTGTTAAATGGATTTACAGGTGGATCAACAAGCTCCAGAGTGGTCCTTTCCTTTTTTGGTACAACTGGTCCATTAGATCAGCTTTGCTTTCAGTTAACTGCAGATTTAGGACAAGTTGGGAATAGTTGCTTTGAGTTTATTGTAATTATGGCAATCAAATAGCTAATTTGAAGGAAAAGTGTGGCTATCACCTGTAAAACAAAGGAGATAGTATAGGGAAAAGTTGTGAGGTAGTGCACCATCATGGGCAGAAAGGAAATGGGTCATTATCATCAGAGCACTGAAGGCTTTAGATGAAGTGTCATCATGCGGTAGAGGCAGTATCTCCAGTAAGTCTATAATTTTTGATATCTAGAAGATCTATGAATTATCTTTTCCAGGTTTGACTGGGTGATCAGGCCTGAGAAGTGAGAGGTGGAATTTTCTGATGAAAGGTGCTCTCATGGAATTAATTCTGGCACCTAGGGGTCTTGCTAATATGTGTGCAGTTACACTGACAGACGAACAGCATGAATAGAACAGTGTGCATTAAGAAAGCAGTTATTTAATGTTTATTTAAGGTAATCTCTGGTCTTCCTTGGAGACTTACTAGGCTGCTGCAGTAGAAGGGAATTTGGGTCACATGGACATGAGCTGCTAAAGCAAGTTTGATGTTCTCTGATTCTGGACTACTAGGTGCAGACTCTGCATCTGACTTCTTTCTTGGCAGTGGAGAACCCTCCCTGCTTCTCCCATCTAGCTGTCCTATACCTAGATTTCTGAAGCACCTCTGATATATAAAGAATATTTCCAAAAGTCTGCTCAATGTTGGGCCTTTGGATTTAGTTTCCATCTTTTTTGGGCGGGTAATATGTGATAGCATTGACAGGTAATATGCTGACTGAAAAGAAGTTTCCTGTATTTCCTACCGATGACGATAGCTGCTTACCATGTCATTTTTACTGTATTTGCATATGTCTTTTTTACTTCAAAGGAAGTGTCTTTGTTCTCATGATTCCAAGGTAGAATCCATAAAAATAAAAATAATTTAGAACTTTAGCCTTAGTTGATGAAAACTGCTCTAACTTAAACTTCAGTTGATCCATTTGACTTATGCGAATATTGAATATGCCTGTAGATAGAGGAAAGCCTAACCACAAGTACTGCTTGTGCTTACCATAGTTAAGTTACCATAGACCTTGCCTTGAATTGCTTATAAAATTGTCAGTTATTAAATAATTCCAAGAACAAGATTAGGGAAAAGTTGTCGTTTTGCCCAGTTAAACAAATTTTTGTACCCTTTTCATTAAGTCAGGACTTCAAATTTGGCTTAATTATTACCCTTGTATTATGTATGTATTTTTTTCTGTTCTTGTGAAAATAGAAGTGTTTGATCTAAATATAAGCCTTTGAAAAAAAATCTAAGTTTATATACGTTCTTAGAAGATGCTGGTGAGAGTTTGGCAGCGCCATTTTCCAAAGGCAGCATCTGCAGCCAAGCAGTTGAGTAGAACTTTCCGTCATTGTTCCTCGTTGAATCCTGATGTGCACTTTGATACAAGTATTAAAAAGGAGATTAGCTCTGCTTTGACTGTTAAAGGCACAGGCATCGTGAAGGAGAAAGAAGAAATGACTGCTTTGCAGAGGAGTTAGAATTGCAAGTGGCTTCTGTTTGCATGTACCAGAGGGTAAAGGAAGGTAGAAAACCACTAGGAGGGGCCTAGGCATGGGGAAATGTGGAGATGTATGTTGAGTGATCTGGAAGGGTCCTGTGCTCAGGGAATGGTAGGGGTCCTAAACCAGTAGAAAGCATAATTCCTAAGTCTCTTTTATTCCTTTGCTATCAGGAAATAGCAGGAGAGAACAGCAGGCAAAGAATGTCTCTTCCCTTCAGTGCTTGCTGGTTTGGTATTGATTCTGTTTATTTGTACACGTGAGGTCTGTTTGGCGGGTGTCAAGCTGCGGACAACTCACACTGCATGGAGTCACACTGACTCTGCAGTGGAATTTTGGGCACAGTTAAGTATAAAAATTAGACTGTTCTAATATGGCCATTTTAATGCTAAAGGGCTAAAATGTTAGGACATTTCTTATTTTAGGCTGTTGGTATGACCATAATTTATCCATTGTAGTGCTCTGCAATTCTGTTCTTAAAAGGCTTTCTCCCCAGCACCCCCTTATTCACTGCACAGTTGTAAATTATTTGGGGATTTATCAGTAGGAGTTGTCTGCAGTAGAGTGTAGAATAGGCACAGAGGAATTCAGGAAAAGAAATAATGGTCTCAGCATAGGGGAGTTGAATGCCACCTTGGAGGATTAATTTCTGCCCATCTTGGATGCTAAATGACTATTTTATACTGGGCAGCTAATGTAAGTCGGGGGTGCACAGATGGCCATTCATTTTTTAACATTTGTGAGACACATGTAGCCAAATTTGCCAGTGTTCTGACATCACCAGTACAGCTAAAATCATGGAAAACTGAGCTGTTCACTGTTAAGAGTCCCGAGTGTCCTGAAAAATTGAACCTTAAAACTTACATCAGGTGTATGGAACTAAAGACTACTTGGGACAGTTTGGACCTAGACTTCTACATCTCCTGTTTCTGTAGCTGTAAATTGTGACTATCAGTGTTGTCTTGTTGCATAGGTTGTGGAGAAGATTCTTTTTTTTCTGTTTGGGGAGCACTGAAATACCACAGGAATGAGTATTCAACTCTTTTGAGAGTCTGTAATTTTTACTGTCTCGGAAGGCCCATTCTAGATATGGAGTTCTGTTGAGTTTGGTTTCATGAAGATGTATGAGAGATTGGTTTTGCCTAAAGGTTGTGTATTTAAGCAAAGGAATGTAATAGACAAATTGGGTTCAGGGAGCAGCACTAATCATACAGGTGTATTTTTCCATAACATACTTGGATGGGCTGCTTGGAGGTATAAAGGTGCTATTTTATTCCTTAAAATAAATATGTATTGAGGCACATCCGTGTGATTTTAAGCAGATGTACGTTTCTGCTGCCTGAGCTTGAAGAAACCGAGAATATATCTGACTATGGTTAGTGTAATATCAAGACAGAGTATATTAGCTGTGGCTCAGTGCCATGGTAACACCAGAATATGGTTTCTAGTCAGCTTACAGCACAGTTATCTCACTGCTGGTACACCTAGCTTGCAACTCTTCTTGTCATTAAAACAAAGAAGATTCATTAAAAATACTTTATTAAACTGAAAAAACTGTTACTTAGGAAGCTGCGACAGTGATGTCATGGGTGAGTTCTGAATATGGTATTTGTGGGAAGAGACAGGCAGAGTTTAGAAAAGAACTGGCGTAACTGGAGAATAATAGAGAGAAGCCCATAATACTTAAAGCTGGACAATGCAGAACCTTCTCTTCTTTCATACCTCAGTGAGTGGGATGTTATTCATCCTGCTTCTTGGAGTGGGTGAGATTTGCCTCGTTCACAGCAATAAACCTACACATTCCTTGAAAGTGGTGACTGACAGTTAAATGTTGATTCCTGTGCTTTCCTACCAGTAAGAAAAGCATGAACATCGCTGAGCATCCTGTATTGATAGATGTCTCGGGAACTTGTGCTGCAGGAGCTCTTCGTAGGTCAGAGTAGATCAGACAACTAGTGTGCTATTGCTCTAAGAGGGAGTGGCAAAATGTTGGCATTAATGATTGTGACTATTCAGTCAGAAACCTGACAGGAGTGTTACATGCAGTGTTACATTGCATCCCATATGTTAATTTAGCTGCTAAACTATAGTAACTTTTCTTTTTAATGACTCTTTTCAATGTATCTTGTGGGCTGCACAGGTTTTAAGTAGGGGCTAAAAAACCTCATACTCCATCACTGCTTATTTTATCGTGAGCAACACTCACTTGGAAGTCACCAGCTCTGCATGCATCAGTCCCTGGACCTATACCAAACACAGGAAAGCAGTGATTCCATATAAACTATATAGCTAAACAGGGCAGGGAACTCCAACTGCTGACTGTGCAGTGGCTGCTCTTGTCTCACTGTGTACCAAAATTAATCTGTGTACTATACCCAGAAACAGAGCAGAGAGCAGGAGCTCCAGAACTTTTTTGAATGCTACTAACATAGAAAGAAAACTTTATGATAGAACAGTTGCTTTAGCAGCTTGTACCTTTTTTTTTTTTTTTTTTTTTTTTTTTTTTTTGACTACGCATGGATGCAGAAGGAGATATTTAGGCTGTATTCCTTCTCTAGAGAAAAGGCAGTAGATCAGATCTTTGCAGGATACCGGTTTGAAGTACCTGTGCAGTTAGAAGTTCACTGCAGGAGTGAACTGCATTGCAATTATCTGCACAAGAGACTACCGGGTTTAACGACTAAGAGTCTTTTTCAAAGTTGTTTTCCTGTGAGCAAGTAGGTGCTAAATATTTGGGGGGCTGGAGTTGCTCTCTGTGTAAACATATGTTTGCAGTCTTTTGGGTTTTAGGTCTTATCCTTGTGCTTTTCTCTGCAACACTTCTGTTTCTGAGTTTGGAAGGTTTTGTATTCAGGGTTTTATTTTTTCATTGTCTCTTTTTTTTTTTTCTTTTCCTTTGCATGTTCCTGCTTATCTCACAAGCACAAGGAACTGATCAAAACTCCAGGTAGAAGATAAATTTCAGAATAAGAAGAAACTTGTGTACACTGAAAAGAAATCACAGAAGGATTGTGGAGAAGAATCTAGAGTACAATTTCTGGTATGAAATTCTAAATATTTACCTTGGAATTGAGGTCACTGTCTGCTCTGGAAGACAAAACTCACTTAGTATAGAGTATAGCACATAAAAGAGTTCCACTGAGTCTGTTCTGCCCAGGCAAAGATTACTTCTGACCAGAAAAAACTATGTTTAAATGGGTTCAGAATAGCATAGTTCTTGCTCTGTTGTATGTGGTATCCACTAAGATATTTTTCATGCTTTATCCAAATGTTGAAGCGTCTCATATGTAAGAAAACTTCTTTGTATGAAAACTAGCCACAAAGTCAAGATAACTTTCTACTACTAGATTTTTTTGCCACTGTTAAAAATGTTTTGACTATGATTATTTTCCTCCTTAAGATACCAGAAGGAAACCCATATGTAAATACTCTTGAGATGCATTCTTCCATCTCCACAATATGAAGTCAAAAGACAATTCATTTTCTTCATACTGAAGATTTTGAAATCTTCCATGCATTTGAATAACGCTGTATCAGTATTCACCTAGAGAATACCTTATCTATTTCTGACTCCATAGTTCCACTGAAGGCACTGGCAAGCATTCCTGCTAATTTAAAGGGCCACAATTTGAATCCTTCGTACTTATTGTGGAAATTCTGAATTTATATCTGTGAATTTGCATGCAGCAAGAAAAAAAAGTCTTTCCATTGAAATCAGATTATGTTTAAAACGCAAGAAAGCTTATTTAAATTTAGATATCCTTAATTACTCTTTTTTCACTTCTGTAGCATTAAATTTGCATTTTTTTGACTAGTAATTATTTCCAGAATTTGGCTATGTAAAAGCTCATCAGGCTAAAACAAGGTATACTTGCATTACAAGTTGACTGGCTTGAATCAGTCACCTAATCCTGGAGAAGTGGCTTGATTATTTTTAGTTTTATGTAGATGGACTTACTAGTACAATTTCAAAAGCTTTCTCTTTATAAGTGCAAGACAGAAGACTGGAATGTCACCATGTATGTTTTCTAGGCCCATATCCTAGGTGCTGTTATATAAAATATCCATGTGGTGCCCACTGAACTGAAATTCAAGTTATGATCTCACTGTTGCTAAGTACCAACTTCAGCTGATATAAAATGCTGCAGCCAGAAGTTTGGTAGTTTTATGTTCGGGGCGACCGGAATAAAGGACAGGGAGCAAAGGAGAGGACAAACTCATTACAAAAACATAAACAAAAATAGTTTAACTAGATGACACAAAACCTTCAATAAGGACCAGTGCATCAGCAGAAGTGAAATGGAGATATAATCTAGCAATATTCTTAAGGTACTATAATCATGATTTCCCTACAATAGACGTTCGATTCAAATGTTAGACTAGGGTGCAGCTTAACTGCGAATGAAAAAGGCATCAGAAAGGAGATGGAAGCCAAAGAATGCTTATAGGGGGGTTAGGCATTCATATCCTACCAACTCTTTCCTCGGGTGAAACTGCAGAAAGAAGTCTGCGCTGTTTAGGTGTTCATGAGCAGAAAAACAGCCATGGGGGTAATTCTAAAACCTATATGTTCCGTATAAATGTAATTAAGCTCCCTGACATTAGATGAGTTCAAATAGAAGTCTCATACACTTCCATGGGCATGTTCCAGATCTCTCGAAGATCTGAGATAATAAAATAGGAGAATTGGATAAATAGCAAAAGAGAAATCACTATGTAGAAACTATTTGTAGGTTCTATTTACAGAGTGCCTTATTCTTCCCTCACAAAGCACAGACTTCTAAAAGAGTTTTGAAGGGTCATGCTATAATCAGCTGCCAGTGTCAAGGGGAGGCAAAAGAATGAAGGTAGTCCTGGATGAATGGGCAAGGGGAATATCAAGCAGGTGTCAAGTTACATTGCTTCTGTAGTTGTTAATGCTGTGATCACTACTCAATACTGAACTTGGTTCTGGCAATTGCATTTCAAGGAGGATACTGAAAAATTGAAAAGGGTATATAGAAGTCCTAAAAGAATGATACAGGATTTGGGACACATACTTTATCGTGAAAGACCAGAGGCACAGCTTAGTAAAAGTAAAGCTAAGGTGGTACTTCCAGCCAGTAATCAAGCCATGCCTTAATATTATCTTTGGTAAACTAAATGGAAACATTTGAGATAAAGTAACTGATATTCAAAACCAGATTGTTCAGTCTTGTAGTTTAAAAGAAAATCAAATGACTGTAGCTTAGCAAATGAGATAAAAAACATACTAATTCATACTACAATTAAGGATTTTTTATTATTATTATTATTATTTTACTAATTGGAACTGCTAATGATTCTGGTAGATTCATCAGTACTGGTAATCTTGAAAAATAAGAAGGATGACTAGTCAAAGTAATCTGTTGAACTTCAGGTGGGAATTAATACAAGTAAGTCCTATGGTTTGTGGGTTTTTTTAATGCAGCTCAGACTAGATGATCACAGTGGTCTTTTTTGACTTAATATGTATTACAGTAAAGACTGTGCAGTCAGTCTTTACTGTGAAATTTGGATTTTTAATTATACACAGCCCTGGCAGAGAATGTTCTGCATGTGATTACCTGAAATTCTCCAGAATTCACATTGCTAATTCAGTAAAAGCAGAATAGGGGGATATTTACATTGAGAAGGCGGTAGGATGCTGTTAGATAGATGAGACATTTTCAAGAACAGCATATCTAGTGTGGTTTGTCAGCACTTTATAAAGGTATGACAGGGTCCCTTGTAAAATGCCTGGCTATTTAAATTTTAAATGACCTTTTATCTTCCTTTGTGGTGGGTAGTATTCAAAAAGTATTTGGGAAGTAAAGCAACAGCTAGCCTGGTAGCTCTGCAAAAGATAGCCCTTAGATACAAGGGAGAGCTATGTACTGTATTTGCATAACATGTTGGTCTCAAAGTATGTTAGATATCTGCTTGGCCATTTGGTTTTCTGTAAAAATACCGTTCCCTATTTGTTCTGTATTAAACCATTCTTCATTTATATTTTTATGCTCTTTAAAAATAAACTTAGAAAAAATGTGTTGTTTTAACAACTGATAAAAGCAAACTAGCTAAAGTGCAGAATGGTCCAAGATCAGTGTTCCAGAAGAGTTCTTTCTGAAAGAAGGAAGCCAGACTTGAGTGAACGTCTCATATTTATTTTGCAAGTAATAGTTCGAGAAAATAAATACTGTGTGGAAGTGTATGCCCTAGCTTCCCTAAGGTAACACAAGGGTGTGTGTTATGTAAGTAGAACTAACAGATGCTTGGGAATCCTAAGAAGTCAGGATTCCTATCTTTCAGGCTTCTTCTCTTCACTTTGGCAAATTTTTTCATACCACTGCTAGAAAAAAAATATTTTGTTAAAATTGATAAATGTCCTTGTTAGTAACCACATTCTTTAAGTCATCTTTGAACTATATTCCAGTGGTGTGCAAGAGAGCTTCGCCTCAGATGTACAGTAATCTTTAAGCCCTGTAAGAGATACTTGGTTTGCTATAACAAGTAGATTACTCTAGTTCTGCAGTACAATTCAGTGTTCATAGCTTTTTTCATATGTGTGACAGCGATGCAGTGTTTATTTTAAGAGTCAAAAGCCACAGGTTCAAATCTCCGTAAAGTCAATAAGGTAAATTGCTTGCAACAGCTTCTAACTTATAGCCTGTACGTTTTGATTTCTATTTTACCCATAAAATTTCTATATGATAATCTACTGCTAAGAGGTTTTTTAATTTTTTATATAATACAGCATCTTCATGCTCAATGAGAGGACATTAAGAACATTTGGTAATACAAATGGTGCTTTACTATGAATATAGTAAAAGTGACAAGTAGCAGTGAGATGGCACCCAAAAATGCTATCATTTGCATCTACTATATTCCTATTCTTAAAAAAAGTCAATATCTTGATAAAAATATTATGTGTTATGAGATCATGTCACTACTCTATATGGCTTTATACACTGTGTTTATTGCCATATAAATGAAACATCTTCCAGCAGTGTATTAAACAATGTGCGTAACATCTGTCATGTGCTCTTAACACATCCTCTCCCTGAGGAGATGCCATGTTTTGATAAACTTTTTGTGTTTATTTTGGGGCAAGTACTTTGAAAGCATTTATGCTGACAACATGTAATCAATGTATAGTGTTACATGAAATTATTCTCATATAGCTGATTGAGCTATAGACAAACTACAGACTGAGCTGGATACTGCTTGGGTAAGTAGTTCATCTGGCACCCAGCCCATTCCCATATTCTTTCCGTTGCTCAGAGGTGTTGGTCATGTCGTACAATGCACATCTGTATCTGGCCATGGAGAAATGGGACGGCATACATCTGGTTGTAACACTGATACAGGCTTAGTCATGTCACAGGTGTGCATAAACCCTCAATACCTACTCACACATCACTGGACAACATGACAGAAAGGTTGGACATTACTAATTTTGCTTTATGGGTTAACCCCAGTAGGCAGCTGAGCACCACAAGCTGCTTGCTCACTCACCCACTGACCCTCCATGGGAGGGGGGAAGAGTAAAGGAAGAGTAAAAGCAAGAAAACTTGGGGGTCGAGATAAAAAAAAAATAAATTAATAAGTGAAGGATAAGTGGAAGATGAGAGAAAGGAAAGAAAACAAAACAAGTGATGCAAAGGCAATCACTCTCCACCTCCCACAGGTAGGCTGATGCCCAGCCAGTTCCCAAGCAAAAGGTAGCTAATGTCCCTAAACCCCACTCTTTTCCCTTTTTATGGCTGAGCATGACATTATATGGCATGGAATATCTCTTTGGTTAGTTCAGGTCATCTCCCTGGTTGTGTGTCCTCTCCCAACCTGTTGTGCACCCCCTAATCTGTTCACTGGGGTACAGAGTGAGAAAGAGGGAAGGTCTTGATCCTGTGCAAATATTGTTCAGCAATACTTAGAACATTAGTTTGTTATCAGCACTGTTTTGGTTACAAATCTAAAACATAGCACCATATGAGCTGCTGTGAAGAAAGTTAATTCTGTCCTAGCCAGGCCCAGTACAGTTATTTAGCAGGATGACCTAGAAAGTGTTTGAGACTTAAACTATAAAAAGGTATAGATAGCATCTGAATAACAAAATATTTGTCAGGAAGGAAGAAAAGAGTCTTTTATACATATCCTTAGTGCTTTTGAACACATTTGATAGTTCTTATGGTGGGGGAGATGATGAATATTTCTAACTTGGACTGAGAAGGGAATCCATGCATCAAAGATATTCAAGGTACATATTTAAGCAGTGTGTCCCACTGAAGTTGCTCAAGACTTGAATCAATTGAAAAATAAGAATTTAGGTTTGTCTTGGACTCAAATGTGTACTTAGGGCAGTAAGTGTTCTGGTTCATTCCTTTTACTGCAGAAAAAAGACTACTTATACAGTTGTGTGCACTGCATAATGCTCAACTTTCTCAAACTAAGAGTATTTTCTTGTGCAGGAGTCTTTTGGATGTTTTGCCTAAATGTCTTATGTTTCCACCTACTCGTGTCTAACATAATGCAATCCTTTTATAGATAAATGAGATCTGAAAGATCATATTTGGCATTAGTCTCTAGTGAAACTGAAATTTTTGCTGGAATCTACTGAGAGTTTTGCAGGTTTACTAGCAGTAGTGGTTTGGGAATAGAGCAAAAAGGTTGCTATTATTTGTGTTGACATGGAGTCTGTGAGGATCCAAGCAGTCTAGCATTCCTCATGTGAACATTTTTCTTTCCATAACAATGTTTGAATATTGCATGAAGACCTTATTCTTTCCTCATCTCTGCTCACATGTCATTAGTGAAATGAGTCACTGACTCCACTGTGAAGTAAAGATTTCACTGGAATGCTTATAAAGTATGGAAGTACTTCAGATGGAGTGGAAGGTACTTATAGTATCTAGCCATCCTGGGTTTGGGAGGTGTGAGGAAGGAACTTAAAAAAAGAATGGGAATGTGGCATTTTCATATGAGCCTTTTCTGCCTGTGCAGTGGTCATCACAATCTAACCAAAGACAACAAAACATCCATGGGATTATAATGCAATCTTTGTGGCGTCAAGACGAAGAGGTGTGATAGAGCAGTAGACCAAAGGACCACTTCAGTTCTTAATAGTGTTCACGTGCTTCCAGCACATTTTTTATTACCTAATGTAGTGCTGGAATTTTCTCACATAGGAATGTTTATGGGACTTAGAACGAGTGACACTTTGTTCTCCCAGAATTATCAATGCACAGTGGACATCAGTGGTATCCTTTATTTGACATCTTCCCTTCTAGTTATTGGGAGATTGTGGTACTTGTGCCTGTGTGGAATAAGAGTATTTTACAAGTACACTTCTAACCATGCTGCAAAGAGTGCAGTGATGGAGATGTTATCTTTAAAACTCACTGCAGAGTGTAATACGTGTGTGCACTTGAATCTGTATTAACATTCTTCTATTTGCAAACAAAAATACTATCAGTTAATTACAAATATGAAGTGAGACGGTATTTCTGTTTCCATGATTGTTAATATTAACTGCTGCTTTGGAAACAAGCATAACTGTGCATTTTTATTTCCTTTTTAATAATGAATGTGCAGCTGTAAAACATTCTATCAGTACTAAATGTGTATTAACCAACAACCTCTTCATCACAGCAGAAGTAAAAGTACATTTAATTACATCATAGAGACATAAAAATAACTTGTTTCAGGAAGTCATAGAGGTATTGTGTGGGATTAGGCTGTGTAAACAGCAATATTCACATTCACGAGATTTTTGTTAATATGAAAAGGAAAGATGAGTTGATGGATCTGATTCTTTGTCATCTTACATGGTCATTTACTCTTGCTTAAAACTGAATGCAAAAATGCAATTAAAACACAATGTTCTGTTCCACTCCCATTTTGCAAGTGTATTATATTATAGAATCATAGAATCACCTAGGCTGGAAAGGACCTTTAAGATCATTGAGTCCAGCCGTTAACCTAACACTGCCAAAACCACCACTAAACCATGTCCCTCAGCACTACATCTACCCATCTTTTAAGTACCTCCAGGGACGGTGACTCCACGACTTCCCTGGGCAGCCTGTTCCAACGTTTGATAACCTTTTCGGTGAAGAAATTTTTCCTAATATCCAATCTAAATCTCCCCTGGCACAACTTGAGGCCATTTCCTCTTGTCCTATCACTTGTTATTTGAGAGAAGAGACCGACCCCCACCTCTCTACAACCTCCTCTCAGGTAGTTGTAGAGAGTGGTAAGGTCTCCCCTCAGCCTCCTTTTCTCCAGGCTAAACAATCCCAGTTCCCTCAGCCACTCCTCATAAGACCTGTGCTCTAGGCCCTTCACCAGCTTCTTTGCCCTTCTCTGGACACGCTCCAGCACCTCAATGTCAATTTATATATCTGTAAATGCACAGACACGTACTATATAAGGTATGAAATTCTGAAAAAACAAGCTTTTTATCTTCAAATATTTTAGTTTGCAAGATGTTATACTTGCCTCCATATGCTGAAAATTTGACACCTTTTAATTCCTTACCAATCCTGTTCTAAAACTAACTGCAGATATCTTGATTCTCAGGAGCTAGTATCAATTGCAATATGAGGTAATATGTAGGTTAAGTGTTCAATATTGCTATTTTTTTTAGAATAAAATCTCTCACCTCAGAGATTAGGTGTCTAGTTTAAATGCATGTCAAATGAACATTCAGATGAAGAATAATGTGATTAACACATTGTATTGGAATTTGAGAGTTGGAAGTTTAATTCCTAGGCAGTCATGTCTCTCTGTATGGCTGACATCAGAAATTTATTAGGAAACCAGCTAGAAATATTTCACTCTTTCTGTAAAACAGGCTCAGTAATGCATCCTTTTCTTCACACAGTTTAGATTGGAGACTCTTTAGACCAGATGGACTCTCAAAGGGTATGTTTCCACTGTAGCTGAAGGTGGATTAGCTGATATATTTGCACTAAGTGTAATCTAGCCAGTTTTGTTAAATAGCAATAAAAACAGTGTCAGGTGTTTCAGTAAATGGGACCCAGCTTGCCCTGGACCCTTGTGTGGCTAGCTTATGCTGCTGTACATTCTATATGTTCACTTTTACTGAAGTTAGCTAGATTAAAGAGTAGATCTGCTTTTCCCTTTCAAAAAAAATTGTTTTATTTTGATCAGCTTTTGTTTTACTCTTTTACTAAATTCTGCAGTCAACCTTTAGATTTTCTTCTGATTTATTGTCCTGTAGAAGGCTTTTTCCATCCTATCTTCCCTTGGCCCTCCCTGCCCCATAATACACAGATTCTTCCTTTACCCACCAAAGACCAGAAGGCATACCTCTGTGGCTGCTTTGTTCAACAAAGCTGTTTTTTGGGGAATACTAGTTGACAGTTGCCCCAGAATTCCCAAGAAGTATGATTTCCTTGGTGTTTTAAGAAAAAGCAAGAAATAAACATAATTAAAGCTTGAGTCAATACAGATTTGCACAGATTTCCCTGGGGCTGTATAGTGGTAATACATAGCCCAGACCCCAAATATAGTTACCCCCATTCTCATCCTGAACCACCTTTAACAGACAGCCCATTTCCTGCATGAATTACCCACTTCTGAAATTACATTCTCTGCTATGACAATTGGGCTATAGGTTCCCAAAGCCAAGTAGCACACTGAATATAAAACTTAGTTGATTGAGTAGAGTTCTGTATTATGGAAGGACATATTCTGTGTTTTGAGATTGTTGAGTTTTCCTCTTCAAGGAGGATTTAGGCTCCTGTTACATATGTACCCCAAAGCTATAATATTTTGAAAACACAATTATTTTTCTGGACGCTAACAGGTAAATTTGTTCATCAGATTTTGAGTTAAAATTTGGTGCCTCTAAGAAATGTAGCAACTTGTAGAAGCAGAGAAATGCAGGAGGGACAAGAGAAAGGGCAAAGCTTGAATGGAGGGAAACAAGAGGGAAGTTGAGACATGAGAAGCACCTATTAACCCAGTTTAACAGGACTGTGTATTTTGCTGTTATGCACTATTCCAGGAAGCTTACTATAATGATAATCCTGTCCTTAAATTATTTAGCTTATACAGTAGCTTCTTCATAATTTAAAGTTTTTAGACATGTCATGGAGCAAATGGGAATGGACACTGAGCTGCTGTGTAATATAATGATACTGATCTGTAATGATCTTTAGGAAAACCCAGTGGCTTTTGTTTAATTTACATTACGGTGCTCACCACATTGGAACCCATAGGACAATGAAGACAAGGAGGTGACAGAGCCAGTGCATGCTTGAGCGTATCCCTAGTATCCATGCTGCACACTCACCAGGGACCAATGTCACGGCCATGAGACAAGACCCCAGCATTCACCATGGCATACATGTTTGATACAGTTCAGACTTAACTGGAATTACTAACACTTTCTGTTCACAGGTAGCCTAGAACTGTATGGATAAAAGTGTAAATTGGCAGTCTGTATTTGAAGTTATCTCTTTTTGATATATTTTGTAACAATAGTTGCTCTCATGATCTTGCTAAGTTGCTGCTTAGTGGAAGGCATAGCCCCGAAATACATATTTTAGTTCCTGACTGATGGAGGGTTATGATGGCACCAGTGTTTCTGACAAGTTTAAGAGACAGGAGGACAAAACACTAGACAGGATTCCAGATTTCTTAGCAGCAAAATGTAAATCTCCTTAATGTTATTCCTACTGAGCTGTGGTAACTAAGGTCTTGTATTTAAATGTGAATTATTAAATAGACAGCATGATGATGATAGGAGCAGGCTATGTGTTATATGTATCAACAAGTTCTCATAAGCCAAATACCTTGTCAAAAATTCATATTCCCATCTATGCATTTGTGATAAAGGGAAATAATTTTAATAGTATTATGCTTTTATTCTTAAAACCCTACCAAGGATATTAGATTAGGGAATGGAGTGAGATTTGCCATGTAAATTGATAGGTGAAACCTTCTAGCTTTAAGCCTCTAGAACCTAAGCTTATCACAGCACTGAAGAAAATAGTCACATCTAAAAAACTCGGCAAACTGTACACAGGTTGTAGTAATGTAAAAAGGTCAAATATTGTATGATATCTTTAGCATAGTTTATCATCTACTTTAGAAAAATGGTTTTGAAATGTATTTAACAGGCAGCTCAGTTCATTACCAATTGTGAAAAATTTTGAAAGTGGGTTTGTTTTTTTTTAAAATGTGTTGATACTGTCAAAAAAAAAAAAAAAAGGCAGCTGGCAACCTCAAGCCTAGGTATTATATCTGAGATAAATCTCCTCTCTTAGAACCTCTTAGTGTTTGACATGACTATAGGATTTGGAACTCTTGCAATACAGATTAGAAATAGCAGTAAGCCATGAAACAATAATAAAGAATGATTCATGCTCTCTGCTCATTTTATACAACTTTGTAAAATATAAGAAGGTGACATATGTACACTGCTGCATGGACTTACATAGTAAGCTTGATGCAAGTGAAGTCAATCACTTCAGTGAGCTGGACTGTAGACTTGCACAGACTATGGGCATGGATAGTGAAGCATGAATGGTAGTGTTTATAGAATCAGGGCCTAAATATGAAATATAAACATAGTTCACTTGCCGTTGAAGTACAGATACACCTGCAGGAGAATGTAGTGATTTTAGCAAGAATGTGATGCTTGCTAAATGACAGCTTTTTGAAGAGGAAATAAAGATCTGTTTTTCTAAATATAAAGCAAGAATCTTAATAGAATGATCCAATTTGAGCAGACCTTTTCAGTAAGTTCCATTAGATATTTAAGGACCAAAACAGACATTATTTTGTTTTATTCAAACAACTGCATCTCTAGAAGGACTTTGCCTCTACTAGTGTGCTTAAGAACTGATTTCTTAGACTCAAAAGCTTGTAATCTCCTGACATATTACCTACATTTCTTACCATCTTTTTCTTCCTACAGAATTTTCTAGCAAAGCAGTTCATGATCCTGTCTAGTTGATGAGACTGGACAGTTTAGTAATGTGAGAATGAACTTCTGCAAACATCACAGCTTTTTAAAAGCACAACTGTGTATATTCTTTGTATTCTGGGAGGGACTCAGCCCTGCTCTGTCCAGAGCCTAAAAAGAGAGAGTCCAAACTGCCATAGCCTACTCAGCTAAGAGCCACATGATCTCATTAGCACTGTACCGAATCCAGACTTCCAAGCATTACGAAAAGGAAGCTCAAGATGCAGGGATGGTAAACACAGTCTCACAGCTTTTGGTTGATTTTGTGCTCAATCTGATTAAATGCACGTCAACCCAGAATATGCTGTTCACATGCAGGCAGAGTCTGAAGGTCACGATTTTGTAATTGCAAAAAACATTCAAACTTTTTTTTGCATACTTGAGAATTGTTTTATACATCTTTTCTTTAGAAAACTCAGTGATGATAACGTCAGACACAGCCACCACATATGCAAACTTCTCTGATTTACTGCAGTCATGGGACTAAAGTTGGGAAACCAGCACTGTCAACTTCCTAAACTAATGTGACTGGAGAACTGGCATATGATGCCAAGTTATGGGCTGAGGAATGATTGTTCACTTGAGAATAGCTTCTGGCTAGAATCCTGAGCTTGTCTCTCCCTAAAACTGGCTACTGAAAAGAAGAATCAATTAAAAGTATCAGTTTTGCTTAATCTTTTTCCATTAGTATATTGGATAAAAATGATTAATATTTCAAGATAATGCTTTCAGTAAAACGTTATCCAAAATATGTAAAGAACTTCTATTTTTGCTTGTTCTTCAGAAAAGGTGGAGCTAATGTCTTTTATCTAACTCAGTAGGCCAGATTCAGCTGTGATTATAGTCATGTGATTGGATGGATGGTATCATACGGAACACGTTGCTGCACAGAATTTAACGCTATATATATGCTAAATTGCTGTCAAAGAAGATTATATGAAGATGTGAAGCTAAGGTTGGAGTATC
This sequence comes from Burhinus oedicnemus, assembly GCA_008921705.1. Taxonomy (NCBI): domain Eukaryota; kingdom Metazoa; phylum Chordata; class Aves; order Charadriiformes; family Burhinidae; genus Burhinus; species Burhinus oedicnemus. Next base: position 624,967 of record VFFE01007811.1, read on the forward strand.
TTGGTCTGCCCCCTATTTTCTCTTAATTTATCAAGAAAAAACATTCTCTGTTTATTTTACAAGTTAAAAATGAAATTCACAAGTATCTATATTAGGTTTCTTCCAGTGAAGCCTACTGTTTTAATTGGCAGACAAAGTGATGGTTCCCATGAATGAGAATCTTCTCATGCAGTTCAAATGAAATGGAGTCCATCCAACATTGTGTTATTAAGTTAAAGGTTTTATTCTTAAGTGAGCTGGAAACAGAACTCCTGTTGAAAATCGATTGAAGTAGGGTAGTTAACTCCCTAAGACATTGTGAATGTCATTAATTTGTCTTGTAAAAGATGAGACAATTTGTTGCTACTTTTCTATTTCCTTTCAAGCCTCTTTGTTTGCTGGTTCTGCCATTATAACGGCAGATGAGTAGACATGAGTAGATTTCTTGAGGATTGGTTTTGCTGAGCTTACTGGAGTTTTAAATTTGTTTTGACTTAAGATCTAGTAGCAAGTCTTGTTTTTAATTTGCAGTGCAAGTTGATTGCATAATTGTGAAGCTGTTTGACATGTGCGATACAATTTGATTTGCATTCCTGCCAGTTTTCAACTGTAAGAAACAAAATCTGTTAGTAACAATTTTAGCAGGAGTCATTGGAGGGTTCTTACAGTTTGTTTTCCATTTCCCAGAGATTGAAAGATGACACTCTTATAAAACTATTTGAACACTTTACATTACTGTTTAGCCGAGCTGTATATGTTGATGTAAGTGGCTTTCATATTTTCAGGAAAAAAAGATTGAAAAAAATATATATATTTCTCTATATTATATATATATAAAAATGCAGTATAGAATGGAAGAAGCAATATAATGCTGACAGAAACAAGGATTTTAAAAAAAAAAAAATTGAATTATAGCAAGGAGCCATTCGGATGTGTTGTGGAAAAGCATAGACTTCATTGAGACCCAATTAGAAAACTTGAAACCTATGATTATACTGGTATAGAGAGGTACCCTTGGCACGTGGAGGAAGAGACATGATTCAAGACAGCCAGCATGGCTTCAGCAAGGGCAAGTCCTGCCTGACCAAGCCAGCGGCCTTCTATGATGGAGCGACTGCATCAGTGAACAAGGGAAGAGCTACAGATGTCACCTATCTGGAATTCTGTAAGGCCTTTGACATGGTCCCCCACAACATCGTTCTCTCTAAATTGGAGAGGCGTGGATTTGATGGGTGGACTGTTCGGTGGATGAAGAATGGGTTGGATGGTTGCACCCAGAGGGTAGTGGTCAACAGCTCAATGTCCAGCTGGAGATTGGTGACAAGCAGTGTCCCTCAGGGGTCCATATTGGGAGCAGTACTGTTCAATATCTTCATCAATGACATAGACAGTGGCATGGAATGCACCCTCAGCAAGTTTGCGGATGACACCAAGCTGAGTGGTGCGGTTGACACACCTGAGGGAAGGGATGCCACCCAGAGGGACCTGGACAGGCTCGAGAAGTGGGCCTGTGTGAACCTCATGAAGTTCAACAAGGCCAGGTGCAGGGTCCTGCACCTGGGTCGGGGCAACCCCCAGTATCAATACAGGCTGGGGGATGAAGGAATTGAGAGTAGCCCTGCCGAGAAGGACTTCGGGATACTGGTGGATGGGGGTACTGATATGGCTGGACATGAGCCGACAGTGTGCACTCACAGCGCAGAAAGCAAACTGTATCCTGCGCCACATCAAAAAAAGCATGGCCCGCAGGTCGAGGGAGTTGATTCTGCCCCTCTACTTTGCACCTGGAGTACTGTACCCAGCTCTGGAGCCCTCAGCATAGGAAAGACATGGACCTGTTGGAGCAGGTCCAGAGGAGAGCCACAAAAATGATCAGAGGGCTGGAGCACCTCTCCTATGAAGGAGGCTGAGAGAGTTGGGGTGGTTCTGCCTGGAGAAGAGAAGGCTCCAGTGAGACCTTATCGTGGCATTTCAGTACTTAAAGGGGGCCTACAGGAAAGATGTGGACAAACTTTTGAGCAGGGCCTGTTGCGATAGGACAAGGAGTAATGGCTTTAAACTGAAAGAGGGATGATTTAGACTAGATGGAAGGAAGAAATTTTTTACAATGGGGGTGGTGAAACAGTGGAACAGGTTGCCCAGAGAGGTGGTAGATGACCCATCCCTGGGAACATTCAAGACCAGGCTGGACGGAGCTCTGAGCAACCTGATCCAGTTGAAGATGTCCCTGGTCATTGCAGGGAGGCTGGACCAGATGACCTTTAAAGGTCCTTTCCAACCCAAACTAGTCTATGATTCTGTGATTCTATGACTTTTTTCCTGAAAGGATACATACATAAGAGTTCACAAAGTGTTTGCCCCATGGTCCTGGAAATCTATGGAGGAGACATAGTCTTGCCCATGCAGACAGCAGCTATATTCAGGCTGGCCTGTACCTGTTACACCACTGGAGTTTTTCTGATAATGTGGCTCTGATTGTCACTGATTGATTTATTTTTTTCCATTGTGCAGTAGCAGGCAGACTTGAAATAGCATTAATTCCCGAGTAGATTTTCTCTGGAAAAGCCACAGAATAAGCAGGTGACACTATTGCAGAGAGCAGAGTAAAAAGAAACTGAACTGGCAGAAGCATATAATGAGATAGCAATACAGGTAAAGTAGTTAAGAAGTATTAGGGATTATACAGTAATAGAAATGGCAATGCAGGTGTGATTTCTATGAGTCAGAGACAGTCTAACAAACTATGCAGTGGAAGTGAAATAACTGGCTAGAAACCAAAAAGATAATTCTGAAGATGCAAGATCTTTGTGGTGCATGGCGAGGAGCTGATTTAGAACCAAGGTGGGTTGTTTCAAATTATGAGTCTTCTCTAAGCTGTTACCAGAATGTGTGACCGTTACTTGCTCTAAGTACTTATACAGAATTGCTATAAATTTATATAAAATATAGGACTGTAAAAGACTACTTTGGTCATTCTCTGTGGTTCCCCACAATTGCAGGCAACTGTGAAATAATGCCTACTCCATTTCAGCTTACAGAACATACCATGAACCACAAAACATCTTTTTCAATACCCTATAAAAACTAAAAGCAGTGTAGTACAGGAGACCAAAGTGCATGGAAACTACAGTGTGCCATAAGGCAAAACCAGGAGAGGTTGAGGATACCACCAGTATTTTGGTTGCCTACAGATCCTAGCTTCACCGCATATCATTGTTTTGAAACCAAGCATGCAGGAAAAGGGAGGCACAGAAGCCTCTTGATTGCACATCTTGTATACTTCCTGCTGCTGCATCACTCCCTGTGGGCAGTCTCTGATGGTTCAAAGGCAAACCCATCTCTACCACGTCACCAAAAATCAATTACGTATGAAGAAAATAAAAAAAAAAAACCTATTGTGGCACAATGCATCTTTACCATAATGAAGAAATTTTGCCTTTGAAGCTACAATAATGTCAGTTAGGTCATTCTCACATGAAGGATCAGCTTGGCTACATGGTAGCTTACTGTGTTTAAAAAAAACACAACAAAACAGAAAGCAACAGCTGATCACAGTTCTCACTTTGACACCAGTGTAACAGAATAGCGAATTTGGTCACTAATATTTTAGAATTTTGTCCCACTTTCTCTGGGAAGTTTCTGGAGATGTTTGTGTCTGATGCATACAATCGTACCCATTAAAACTATTCTTCAGAAGAAAAACACAAAACAGTGCGAAAATAATCAAGGCAACACAAGGAAAATACTTTGTGCCCATTGAACTTAATTCTTAAATCTACAGCTGCTTTCAGATTAATAGTTTGAATTCTGCTGTGATAGATTAGTATTTGTATTTTAAAATTTGCAATACCCCTAAAGACTGTAACCACAGTTCTTAAATCTGTTATTCACAGGGAGGTATGTCAAGCTGGTCACAAGATCTTCCCTTGGTGTGTTTAATGGTCAGCTAATAATACATTCAAAACCAGGTATTTTTTCACTTCAACCTCTGCATACAAGTGGCTAAAGTTAAATCGTCTCCTTCATGCTAGTAGCAATTTCTAGTCAATTTTATTTCACAGTTGTGGGTTTTTTTTTTTTCCTTGCAGTGGCAATCTCCCTATTCCACTGTTATGGCCTTGTTCCTTACTTGTTTTCTGTGTTTCTGTAGCTGGGAAGAGACTGTGTGTGCTATGGCTGATCAGTATTTTAGTGTGCCAAGGAAACGTTTAACAATAGAGATCTGCTTATCTTTCCCTTGTAGAGTCATTAATTTGATTCCCTCTCCTTTACTAGTAGCCATTTCTTCTAAAACCTGTAGGAACTTACTTTGCAATTTCTCTTACTTTTTAAAATTTGCTTGAAATTAATTCAACAAAGTTGGAACACTTTGTGACACAATTTTACGTTACTCTTGAAATGTATCTTGAATGCATTTGTCTTGTTTACTTATTTGTCAATGGCATAATAATACAGATATTAGCATTTTGCAACCTGCTTTTTTACTTTAGACTCTAAGAGTAAGCATAAAGAAAGAAATACTATATATATCCCAGAAGTGCTATTATGTGCTCATATACAGCATCTTATATAGACCTCAGTAGAAACGCAAAATTTTATTGCTGATAATTTTCATGAATAACAGATGGGGATAAGAATAGCCTAATTCCTATCATTTCTTATCAAATCAAAGACAGTCTTCACACTGAGCATAATAATATTATTTATGCAATAAACAATGTTACTACTCTCTGCATAAAAAGCAAAGAAATAGGATGCATGATCCCAAGATAGCGGTACAGACAATGATAATGACAGTAAGAGTTAAGTTTACTTGCTGCTAGTAAATTATTCATATATATATATGGGAAAATACACAAGAAGCAGCAAGGAAAATTCCAACTGGACCTAAGGAAAAAAGATCCAAAATGAGGATTGTGAAGGCTTTAAACAGACTGCCCAGAGAGGCTGTAGAATTGCCATCCTTGGATATATTCAAACTTTATTTGGATAAAGCTTTGAGCAGTCTGATCTAACTTTAGCGTTAGACCTGCTTTGATCAGGGGCATTGGACCAGATGGTGTCCAAAGGTCCCATCCAACCCAGTTAGTGTATGGTTCTATTCTAGATACTGTTCTAGTGGACAGGGAATTTAACACTGGAAATAAAAGATCCAAAAGTGGTTATATTTGGTCTATTTTTCATACCTGAGTAAATATGCAGTAATTTTGAGTAAGTTGCCAGCAGTTTGAGGGGGATGATCTTCCTCTCTTTTCGGCACTGATGAGTTTCATCTGAAGTGCTATGTCCAATTCTGGGCTTCTCAGTACAGGAAAGATTTGAAGCAAATCCAGCACAGGGCCACAAAGATGATTAAGGGACTGGAGCATCATTTATATGAGGAGAGGCTGAGAGTGTGAGGACTGCTCAGCTTGGAGAAGGCTCGGGGGGATCTTATCAGCATGTATAAATACTTGATGGGAGGGAATGAAGATGAGGAAGTCAAGCTGTTCTCAGTAGTGCCCACTGACAGGACAAGAGGTAACAGGCACAAATTGAAACACATGAAATCCCATCTGATCACAAGAAAATATTTTTTTACTATGAGGGTGGTCAAAACTGGAATAGATTGCCTGGAGAGGTGGTGCGGTCCTCATCTGTGGAGATATTCAAAATCCAACTGGACATGGTCCTGGACAACCTGCTCTAGCTGACTTTGCTTGAGCAGAGGGGTTGGACTAAGTGATCTCAGGAGGTCTTTTCCAACCTAAGCAATTCTGTGAAGTTTTCAAGATTTTAAAAGTCATAAAATGGCATTTCGATCAGATGTCTAGAGACTCGGTATTCAGTGAAGGTGAATGCTGTGGCTTCCCTCTAAATATCATTCAGATTACTCCACAATGTCTATTAAGAAAAGTAGGTTTGGGTTTTTTTTTTTCCATTATTTTCCCAGTCCAGATGTGTCCCAGTAATTCTTCCATCTACAAAATACAAGTAACTCTTAGGATAACTGGAGGGTAATTGGAGACTTGCCTAGAAACAGACTCCAGTGTAGCTCTATAGGGATGTAAGGTATTTTTGGTACATTGGTATTTTTCAAAAATGTTGGAGCTGCATTCATGAGTAAAATTAATGAAATGCTTGCAGTTCACAAGTTCTTATGTGTCCTGGTTTGTTCCTTTAAAAACATACATTTTATTCGTATGAAATGTAAATAATTACTCTGTTTCACATTAGCATGATCCAGTAGTTCTTCAGGGATTTCAACAAACTACTCCTCTACTTTGATAATGCTTAGAAAGCAGACTTTATTGTCTGTGTGTTAGATGGGCTCATATATGTAAAAAAGGACTTAATTTTTAAAAAAAGTAAGTACTGTAATAGAGGACACTCAGAGAACTACTGAGTACATGCCAGTCATTAGGAAAGTCAGAAGCTTAAGAGACAGAAAAATGAGAGCAGCTGTACTTTCATCACTATAATCACCCTCTCTGTAATACAACATTTGCTGTTGCTAATACATGATATATATTTACACTGACTAGCTCAGTTTATTAATTCTGTTTCTCTCATAACAAGAAAATTATCACCTTGTTTGATTCAAGTACTTTTCCTCTGTTACCTTTTAACTGCTATAAGTAGATCAAAATGCTCACATCACTTACACAGGCCTATATTTTTTAAATAAACCTGTTGTATGCAGTGCTAGGAGTTAACTACCTTGAAATTATAATTAATTCATAAGATTTTATTAACATAATTTGCTTCCTCATGATAGAAAGTAGGAGTAAGTATTTAAGGATTTTTGTTATACTACTTTCCTCTGATAATGAAATGAGAGCTTCTGCACTGCTTCTCATTTGTTCTTTATGTTGTGGTCTTGAAAGATGCCTCAACTTTCATCATGCTCAATGAGAGTTAATGGCACTCAGCATCTCATAAATACAGCTTGGTACCAGCAGGAGTGAGCCCCTACATTGTGGAGAGGTGAGGCAAGAATTTGTCATGTACACTGCCACTTACCTGGTAGTCCTTAAAAGAGGGTCTTCAGTATGGCTTGTGGGAATCTATACCAGTTGTGTGTGTTTGCAAGTATCACAACTGCTGTGCAATTATTACTGTATGGGCTTCACAGTATAATAAATGATGTAACTCTGGGGTTTTAATGTGCTTGAATAGAACATTGTGTATCCATTATTGTGTAAATATGAGCCTAGCTGATAAATTTGTTTAGAAAAATTTTTTTTTTCCAATAGGGATGCTTGTTAAACTATGCTTTGAAATCTCACTTAGAATCCAGTTTGTTTTTAAAACAAATCTCATCAGACACAGTCATTTTGAAACAGCCAGAAGACCATCAGCTTGTTTTAAATGCATATATATAAGTTTAATAACGGTGTATCATGCTTAGTCCACATTCAAGTAGCGCCACACTCATGCTCATTCTGAAAAACGTCAACTTCTGCTAACCTGACAGAATGTGACTAATTAAAATATTCCCATGGGATATATATAGTCTATGTTGTCTACTATCTCTGTTAGAGTTTAGCATTCTCTAACCTTTGACTCAGCAGTGTGTGCTTTATGGTATAATAATGCAAACAGTGGTTAACAGTAGAAAGACAAAACCATCGAAACACAACTTTTTGTTAAATTATAACACATGTTGCATTGAAAGATTTTTAGCTTTATAAACTTTTGTTCATGTTGTGGAGATATAGTCTTATACAAGATGAACATTTTATCAGGAAAAATTATGCACATTCTGCTGAATTACCCTATGTCAAGTTTATCATATACTCACCACTGCACTGTAACTTTAATTACAACAGTTTAATGCCCCTGACTCAGCCTGGCAATTGAATTGATGTAAATGGAGATCTACTGGAGGGTAAATATTCCAGAAGTAGGAATTGATGGCAGGAGTAGGCATAAGTTATTAAAGCCTTCTGCTGTTGTAGCACATACCCAGGGATGAAAGGGAGACTGCACTGGAGGGCCAATGCAAAGTGAGTATTTATTTCAAATGCAGAATGGAAAAGCAAAGGCCTAGCCACAGTCGCAGCTAATATAGGAGACGCCTCCTTATATTTTTGTTATTATTGTTGTTAAAAGGAGCGTAGAAGAAATTTTCTTGAAATTGTTCAATTGAAAAATACCATTAAGGCAGCTTTAGTTTTCTGAATAATTTCCAGCTAATACGGTGCATTTCTGTGAACAGGGGCACAAAAGGCAGATGCATTGAACCACGGAGACAGCTTTCACTCCTGCTTAATGGTTCTCCGGCTAGTTGGTCCCGCTTAGAGGGAAACACGTGGGTAACATGTATAGCTGTTCACAGGATTTGGGCCTAACTTAGTCCAGTGGTTTAGTATCTCCTCTTGAGGGACAGAAAAACGGGTTTAAGTTTCACCCTTGCACGGGGAGAAGCTGAATTTAAGTCAGCGGTGTAAGGGGCGAGCGACGTGCCGCTGGGAGCGGGCTGGGGGCGCGGGCTGCGCTGCGGCCGCTCCCCCGCCTACCTGCGGCCGGCAGCGCCTCCGCTGCGCTCCGCTCCCGCCTGCCCTCCACCTCACCTCCACGGCCACCCGCCCCGGGGCTCCCGGCGGCTCCCGCCCCGGAGCGGCGCTGCGGCCCGTGGCGCAGCAGGGCTCGGCCGGGGAGCAGCGCCTGCGCGCCCGTCCCGCCCGCCCTGCCCTGGGACCGGCCGCGGCAGCCCGGCGGGGCGGGGAGGGAAGGAGGGAGGGCTCGAAGGGGGCGGGAGGCGCACGCCGTTTCCCTTTCTCTTTCGCTGGGCGGCCGCCCGCCCGAGGCCGCTGGGCTGCGCCAGGTACGGCGGGGGGCTGAGGGGGAGGCGGGAGGCGCCGCCGGTACGGGGAGGAGGGACAGGAATCGGGCGAGCGGAGGGGGAGCCCGGGCGCCGCCGAGCTGCCCCGGCCGCCGTCCTCTACTGCCGGCGGGGCTGGGGCGGCGGGGAGGGCTCCTCCCCGCGGGGCTCCTCCGAGGCCTGCGGACCGTGGGGTGTGCGGGGGCGGGCGGCGGGGCGTCCGCGGACCCCGCCGGGGCTGGCCGGTGGCCCCCGCACCTGCCACCGCTGCCCCGCGGCGCCCGGCAACTTGTCCCGCCGGCGGCCGGAGCCTGGCGGGGGCAGCGGCAGCGGCGCTGCCTCGGAGCTGGGCTGCCGAGCGCCGGGCACGCAGCGGCTGTTGTGTAAATAATAACCCCGGTGCCCCTGCCAAGTTCATGGCGACACTTGTCCTCCGGGGCATCGTCAGCGGTGTTGTGCTGCCAGGCTTACACACCTCTCTCTTTCCACGTGTGTTACAGGTAGGAAAATGACTCTCCTGGCCCGGGAGCAGGAGTTAGGAGTCACGTCCCCGTGAGACCTCCCGAATTAAAAGCAAATGCCTGGAGAAGTCCAGTTGCCCAGAGCAGCGGCGCAGCTCTTGTGAACCGCGGGCATCGACGCTTCTCAGACTTGCTCCTCTGGCACCGAGCACTCTGCTAGCATTTCCTACCCCACGAATGGCTACTCAGAGGAAGCACTTGGTGAAAGATTTCAATCCTCATATCACCTGCTATATCTGTAAAGGCTATCTCATCAAGCCAACTACAGTAACTGAGTGCCTCCATACCTGTAAGTAGTGCTTTGCAAAATATCCCTCCTTCATAAGTGATACTTCCTTGAAGTGTTACGTGTTTAATATGATATCTGTGCTGGGTTTTGTTTACTGCTGAAGCGTTGCATGAGATGCTGTGCAGTTTCTGGTGGGGTTTCCCAGACACTGGTCTGCCATTTGGGTCATCTTGAGGGCATGTCGACTCAGCTTAACACCTTGCAGAGTAAAGGTACCCTGTTTCTTTCCCCAAGCTACTGGTGGTTGTGCTGGCTCTAGCACCAAACATATCACTTTGGCCTGGCTGATCTCAAGTAAGATCATTAGGTTGGGTGTGGTATTTTGATAATATAACTATGCTTTTGAAACTTAAGCCAATGTGTCTGTTGGCAGTGGGCATGATGGGTACACCAGTTTGGTCAGTGCTGGCTCACATCTCTCTGTAATGTGTTCCATGGCAGAATGCATAGAAATACTTGAAAGTTGGCAAAATATTTATTTAGGGAGTAGATCTTTTTGAATGAAACTGACTGAGGAAAAATTATTCAGGTTGTCTTATGCTCCTAATACTTCTAAAGCATTTGTTTGTATGAATTACATTAAACGTATGAACTCAGGTGTCTCACTTCCACAAGCTAAGTTACTTACACCTTTGAATTTTTTATTTATTCCTGAATAGAAGATAGTTTACTTGGACCTTCTAGAGAATTTGGCGTCTTTCCAAATAAAATTGTAATTCTTCTAAAAGAAGAGTTTTCTGGCAGATTTCCCATTTTTAAACCTTTAATAAATATTAGTTAAAAACCTTATCTTAGCATTTCCTGTCATTTCTGCGTGGTGGTGTTCTTGCAGTTGTTATTGTCTTCACTGTTAATTTTTACATTATGGTGTTATGTCCTTAGTATATCAAGCACATAGACAATTAAAACATATCATTCCTGTATGTTGCTCATAGTACAAAGATAATATTGTTTAACATTATAATAATACTGGTTTTAGTTTAGTTTTTGAGAAAAAATAGTGTTGAACTGACTTTTTCCAAGTCTAGTATCAGCTAAGGATTATAACATGTTTTGTGGTGTTATTCTTCTGGTTTGGGTTACTTGGTAAAGGAATTCAAGTTCAGGTGGAGAGAAGTTAAGCAAAGTGTCCTTATAAGAACTTGATATAAAACAGGAAGGAGAGAGGTATATTAGCTATTATTAAATTATCTTTCCCTTTAATGAAAATGGAAAAATTCTAGCATTAGTTAATTTTTTTTGTTATTGAAGTTCAATGAACAGTAGTAACTTTTAAAAGGTTGGGGTGAGGGGAAAAAATTTGCATCAGAAATCAGCTCAGACTTAGAAAAAAATTGTTTTTATTATGGTATCTTTCTGTTTAGATAATTTGTTTATTTACTTTTGCTCCCATTACAAAACAATAATGGTGGAAGGAGTGTTTTTTTCTCAGCAGCACCTGTTTCTTTTGTTCACCTGTAGATTGTGAGCTCTTCACTGAGACAGCTCAGTTACTGCCTAGTGCCCAGATCAGTGCACGTGAATTTTACTGATCTGCCGTATAGTTGCACAGGTCTCCTCACCGAAAAGTTGCTGTGTGTTTGGGTCATTAAGTAGAACCGCAGGAAAGAAGGTGGTGTTCCTTTAAAGCAAAGTTTAGTTGCCAAAATATGAAGCTTACAATGATGGAAAGGAAAATGTAAAACTTCTAGTGGTGATATAGAAGGCTTATGTCTGTAGAGGAAAAGGTGATCTGTATGTGGCAGAACTCAGGAAGGAACTCTGATAAATGATTTTACGCTTTGGCTTTTAGAAAATATTTAATTTATTTTTTTTTAATACAGATATGGTTCTTCAGTCATATTCAAATAGTTACCACAAAAGACAGTGTTTTTAACTGTCCTTTGGTATTTGTCTTGTACCACTAATTGCCATAATTCAAAACAGTGTTGCACAGACAATCAAAATCTGCAGATATTAATGGTTTAAGAAGCAGCATAAATTAATTAGATACTGGGAGTACAATGTATTACTCTGGATTAGATGAAAAGCATGTATTGACATAGATGTTCTCCAGTGATCACAGAGGAACTAATGTGATCAGTAGTAACCCAATCAGTTAGCGGTTAATTCACATCTGTGTTGCTGAAAAATGTTAAGTAGTAAAGTTCTGCTCTGAGAAATGTGTGCCTTTTTAATAAGAGATGTTTTTGATGGGGTTTTTGGAAATGTTGGCTAGCCAACTCCACCATTTACTGGGAAGAGTAAGTACAACTTGGGCATCAGCAGTACAAACTTTCCTATCTCTGTGGGGAAGGAAATGCTTATATTACTGCGAAATAATTAATCTGCAAATTCAGTACTTTGTTTCTGTTTTGCTTCTTGCAGAAGAATGGGTTTGTCTTATGGTCTGAGACCTTTTTTTCTAGTCTGTTACACAGTTGTCAAGGGTCTTTAAGAACTACTGGGTGAAGCAGACTAGATACAAGCTAAAGGCTATGTCCCATCATCTGTCTCCTGGGTCGCTCTGTTTAGTACAGCGTGCGCTTGCAAAAGCTGGAAAACAAACTTTCTTCAGAAACATTCTTTAGTGTCCTAAAAAATATCAGACTGTTTACACAATCGTAGAAATGTTGGTTGGAAGTGACATCTGGAGGTTGCCTAGGCCAACTTCATGCATGAGGCAGGTTATTTGCCAGCACTACACCAGGTCAAGTCATGGCTCTGTGTAGTTGACTTAGGTATTTCCAAGTGTGGAGTCTCCACAGCCTTTCTCAATAATCTTTTTCAGTGCTATGCTATTTACCTAATGAAGAAGTTTTTCTGAATGTCCTACCAAACAACTTGTGACCATTGCTCCTCGTTATAGTTTTTGCCACTACCAAGAAGAGCTGGGCACCATCACTCCTGTAACTGCTATTCAAGTGGTATAAGCTGTTGTTAGATCACCTACTAGCTTCAACCATGGTTCACTTTTGCTGAATCGATATTGCCTATTCCAGATACGTTTTTGTCCCTGATGTAGTTGGAAACTGATTCTAAGGGACATGACATGATCTGCCGTCTTTCCAGGGAGCTAGGGGAGACTGTTAGGTTTAGTTACCTGGGTCATCCTTCCTATCTGTCTTAAAGGTGAGCATAACACACTACCCTTTTCCAGTCATCAGACACCTCCCATAATCACCATGATTATGGTGGTAAGCTTTCAGCTTAGTGAATCCTACCTGGCCTATAGATTTGAATGCATCCAGCTTTTCTTGGTAGTCTCTAACCTACTGCTGTCTAGCTGCTGGTCATCCCTCTCCTTCCCAAATTATGCTGGTGTACATGGTTCAGGCTCTTCCTGTGAAGACCAAGGCAAAAAAGATACTGAGGACTTCAAACCTCAAGCCCCTCATTCATTAACAGACCCACGTTTTGTCTGAACTTCCTTCAGCAACTAGCCTACTTGCAGAATCCCCTTATGTCCCTCATCAGTTTTAGCTAGGGCTGGGCTTTGGCCTTCCTAATTTTGTCCCTAAGTGCCAGAGCAATGATTTTATATCCTGTTGTTTCCCATCTTCGCTTCTACTTCTAATATGCTCTATTTTTGCATATTAATTAGGAAGCTTGTGCACCAGGCAGTTCTTGTGCACTAAGCAGTTCTTCCGACAAAATTCACTGTACAATGGGCTGGTTAGCTCTTGAGGTCTAAATAAGTTTTCTTTAAAAAATACCAGCCAGCTTTCCTAAGTACCTTTCTTTCTAATGATAGCTTATTTGGGAAATCTGACTAGCAGTTGCTTAAACAAGGTACAGTCCCAACTCCTGAAGTTCAGAATCCGAACTCTCTGGTTTAACTTTGTATCCTTCCTCGAGATCCTGAACTCAGTCATCCTGTGGTCACTGCAAGGCAAGCTGCCATCTGCAGCTGTATTCATCACCAGTTTTTCCGTTTATGGCCAGCAGATCAAGTGGTGAATTACTCCTAGTTGATCTCTCTAGTATTTGCCTTAAGAACTTGTCAACCAGTACAGTCTAGGAACTTTCAGAAATGTCCTTCCATGCAGGAAAATGGCCAGAGATGTAATTTTCAATATCAAACCAATAATCTTGCAACCAGAGTATTTTTCAGATTTTGCTAAGAACTTATGCTGTCACCAGGAAATATCAAAAGAACTTTCCTGCAGCAAAACTTCCCACCCTCAGACAGGCAAGCTGAGCTGGTTTTGTATTCCTTCTCCTGCAGAAGCTTCAGTCAATGGCATGTAGCAGGTCTTAAAGGTTAGCAGATCTGTCTTCTTTTGAAATAGAAGATTTTAACCCAAAAAGTCTTTCTTGATCACCACGTACTGAAATTATCTCTCCTTTTTAACAGAAGGGAATCCATTCTGACTGTGTTTGGTAATTGTAATTAATAGTGGAGTAGTCTCACACGTATATTTTCTGAGAGGTGTAGTGAAATATATTAAAGTTTTCTGTCTGTTTTTATGCAGATGCTTTCCCTACAACTAAGTACTTTTAAAGCATGTTTAAGGTAGCTAATTAAATACTTGATTAAACATACCAAATGACTTGTTACATACATCTCTGTGCCATCACTGAGGTAGGTCTGATGTTCCACTATCTGTGCTTATTCTGTGCGCCTCCTTTGCTCACTGGATCAGTGATTAACTTTGAGAGAGGACATCCTTGGAAGAATTCAAAGGATGAGTTTTGACAAAGACTTTGTCCCACAATTAACTAACTAAACTTTCTTTTGTAGAATATTTTGTTACAAAATGCAATATGAGGTTTTATTTAGGTACCTTGTTAATCAGCACTTAAAAAATAACCTAGGAAGAGTCTTCTCATGGAACAATATGTGTGTAGATATGCATAAGATACTAACTTTTTTTGTTTGCATAAGATGACATACAGCACAGTCCTGACACTTGTATCTGTGTTTTTCAGCTGATTACAAAGATCTGAAAGAATGTCTGAACCCACACATCGCTGTACTGGAAAATGTAGCATTGTGTAGTATGTTATGGTTGCTAGCCAATTAGCATATGTCACACCAGTACTTTTATCAGCTGTAGTAAATCATCTTATGTGAGTTTAACTTTTATTGTGGCTCACCTGAAGTGTCACAGTACAATCATGAAATTCAGGTCCTCATTTCACTGGCATGTGTAGCACAGACCTCAAAATTCTGCAAACTGTGTACATTTTGGTTAAGCTGTTTTCTTCTCCCTGTTTGCTGCCACACTGTGACCTACAGTAAAGTAAGTGAAACCATGTCATTTTGTTAATCTGTACTGGAAGCATTAAAGGTTTTTGGTTTGGCTTTGATTCCCCCGCCTCCCTCCATGTGGGGAATTAAACATATCTCTAATTTAATTATGTTTAAAGATTTCCTTTTTCCCCACCCTTTTCACCCAATACTTAGACTTCATCACATTCTCTGAAACTTCAAAGTGATAGGCTTTGAAAAATGTTCAGTGTTTTGTATAGAGAATAGCAGAGGATGATTATACCTATCATATCTGAAAATACTGGTTGATGATCCTACTCCTACTAGGAGTATCACATATCAGTTCATTATTCTTGAGTGCTAGAATTTATGTGTATTTTTCACTTTTACATTGCTATCGGTAAATCACATTTAGTTTTGACAGGCAAATCCTCATAGCACCATAGCTTCACATGAGAAAAAGCAAAAATTGTTTTAGATTACTACAGTATTGGTTTACAATTTCAAGGGGTTTTTTCATGGTATAAGATGACCCCATGAGTGACCTGGCTGCACAAAGAATTGATCCAGATCTCTATGTTTGTTGGGGTAGGGAATATATCCATATAGGACTGGCTTAAGATTCTTCATTCCTTATAATGTTTTGTCTCTATATATTCTACTCAAAGACCTTTCTTACACTGAAGATTAAACTTTTCGTTAATTGTTAGTTCCTTTCTTGGACCACTCAAAAAAAGGTATAAAGAGAACGCATAAATATATTCAGACGGAGGAATTCAGTTCCTTTCCGTAGATTGGTTTATATTATAAATATTTCTTCAAGTTACATTATTGTGGATTTTAGCAGGCTTTATGTTTAGCAGTGTTTAGTATTTGGGAGGTTTTGGGGAGTCAATCATCTGCCTTTAAATAAGTGTGTTAGTTACCTATCCTCTGGCACAAAGTTCTTCTGAACAGTAATAATTTCAGATTTCTTCTAGGTGTAGATGAAAGCCATAGCTCAGATAGGTCCTATTTGTCTTTAGTTTGGAAAACAAACAAATTGTTTGAGTCAATGAGTCCTTTTGAAAGTTAGATTGGTGCCATCTCATCATAGACTTCGAGAACTTCTCTGATGTGAATGGAGCAGAGATCCTAAGAGGAAGTGAAGGGAGTTGAATTCTCTTCAAAGAACTTCAGACATAGCTTTCTTAAAACACAGGGAAAAGCTTTTTGAAGGAGGCTAGTACCAATTGCTTACAGAAAAAAAGAAACCACTCTGGTATTGATATGAAGCCACTGGTAATCCTTTTGAAGAAATTTTGAGTCTCCATTGCTAAAAATTTCCCAAATAAAAGAAGGTTAGGGGTTAGGCTTATCAGTTCCAAAATTAATATTGACCAATACCAATTACACTTATACCATTTTTTTCCATTTTTTTATTATTTATCATTTAAAACTGGTGTCAAGTTAGAAAGACTGACACCATAGAGATGCTGCTGTTTCTACCGGACAGGAGGCTTACAAAAAAAAAAAAAATTACAGACCAACCCCTTCCTTTATTATGGGAGTTAGCAGAAGAGGAACTCCATCTCACTTGTGGTTCTCCATTGAAAAAGAGTTATTCCTAAGCTCAGTTTCAGTGAAGTCAAGTCATAAAAGGTCTAGAGTAAACCAAACCCTTATGTTCCTCACCTCAGCATCTTTCAGCTGAATTATTATACGACAATTATTCACGACTGTGTTAGACTTCACAATTTCAGCAGCAGCAGCTTCTCAGCCTCTTTTCCCCCCACACTCTTTACATTGAGGTTCTCCAACTAATGGAATTTCTGAGATTGCAGATGATTCTTAACCTTGCAGTCCTCATCAATATTGTCATCACCCACCACTAGTCTATACACTTTCTCCTGACAGAAGTACTGTATCATCTCTGACTTCAGCACAATATAGATACGAGGATTATGAGATATCAGGTGCTGCAGTTGAAGAGCTTAATTCACAGTAGCATATTTCACAGATTCCTTGAGAAGCTTGGGCAGAATATGGTTATTTTCATTCTCCTTGAAGTCATCCAATAACTGCTTATTCTGGGACTTGTTTCAGACTTTCACTGTATCTGACATCAGATTTAATAGGTTAATCCTATTTAGTCCCTTGGTTTACTTCATGCAGACCTAATATCTCTCCATTTAATTGCTTTGATGCTCTCTACTTCAATAATATGGAACAATCATGCACAAAAAATGTCCTCTTTTTTTTTTTTTTATAAGTAGGAGAAGACATCTCCTCCATTAATGAATGGGGAAGATAGGGTTTTCACCAATGTTAACTACTTCCATTCATGGCAATATTTCCTTTTCTGGACTATCTTCTTTCTAAAAATCTCTGGTTTACTTTAATAAATATAAATGCACTTTAGCCACTAATATTTTTATTCTTTTACAGGGATTACAATATATATTACTGTCAATTAAAGAGCTTTCTCCATCATGGTTTTGTTCCACATTGTCTTCTGTTTTGATTTTCCTGTCATATTTAGAGTAGGACCTTTTTATGATTGGCTCATTTCTCACTTCTCGAGAAGAACAAGATAAATGAAAGACATGATACCGGGATGGCCTATTTCAGAAAGAAAAGCTCACTTCATCCTAGCTTTCTCATGAGCACTGTATTGTAATTTCATATTAATTAGTGTTATTGGCCGTTGTTTTTTTCAATTCGAATGACATGGCATGCTCATGATTTAGCTGGAGCTGTTTTGTTTTGGTTTTTTTTTTTAATACCTTCAGGACTACTGGTAGTATCAAAAAAGTAGAGGTACAGTAATCAGAGTTTGAAGATAAGCAAGAACATTTTTGGTGAATGTTACATTATGTTGTTTGGCCAGCTAATCAAATTCTATCTGTGCGCTTGAATGGTGTTGGTGGCTGCTTGCAAGTAATTCAGGTCTGGACACCTGTAGGTTTCTATTTGGTCCTTAGTATATGTTTTTACAGAGCATTATGTCTTATGGCAATGCCTGTTCAAAAAGTGTAACTTTGGGAAAGTGATGCTGCTTCTTCATCTGTGACTCTGAGACCCACTCGTGACACTTCCTGACCTCAGGGGACCAAGCATGCCCCCTGCTGTCTAGCTACAGGTGAGAGGGCTTGTTGTTTATTACATGTTACTGTACAACACCCCTTCCTCTCCGGGGCTGTGTGCCTGAAATGGGGGTACACTGTTACCTCTGAAGGTGCTGGAAGTTGTGCTGAGAATCAGGATATTTGTTTAAAGGGAGCAGATTCATGACACCTTTTGGTGAGCAATGTCATGTTCTTATCTATTTACTCTAAAATCTTACAAAACTTAAAAGGTAAAGTGCAAAAAAAAAAAAAGTGCTATCTAAAGCAAACAACGCAGTTAAAAATGTCTGTAATAGATGTAGGTGAAGAAATGAAAAAAATCACATGTCTATTTAACCTTGGCATAGCTAGTTGAAGTCAGAAAGCTCTAACCCTTATCCACCCGGTGCATCAATTTAAGAAAAGAGAATGGTGATTGATATTCTGAGAGGTGATTTTTGTATGTATTTTACTGTCTGCGCCTCTTCCCTGTTATATCATTGTGTGTATGTGGCTGGGTTTTGATTAGTGAAGGAACTGAACTATGCCTGCAGTTGCTCCCTGTGCGGTTTTGTATTTCAGGTGGGTGACAGAAGGAAAGATAGGTCAGATAGTTACTGGAGCTGGGATGGCTGAGGAGCTGCTGATCAGCTAAAGAATTCCACCTTGTGATGTTTGTCCCTGGGTTGAATGTGTGCAGACACTACATCTTAAGAAAAACTTTGAGCTGAGAATCTTCATATCTTTTTCAATTTCAAGGATAACCTCTGTTATTTTCAGTTCCAGAGGAGATTCTAAGTCATGTTAATGAAGAGAGATTATAGAAATCTTAACTACATATATTTTAAAAGTCATTGGGACTCGTGCTTTAATTTAAGTGTGTTCTTAAATGCTCTGTTGGGCTTCTATGCGGGTGATGAAATTCTTTGTATTCTGTAAGTGTAGTAGCAAAATGTTTAGTTTTAGGATTATGAGTTATAAAAAGTGTATAGAAAAGCGAAGAAATATTGTCGGTACAGAATAAAGCATTTGCTGCTCTGTACTAGACTTCTCACCCTGTGGAAGTGTTAGGGAATGCATGTGCAAAAGTCAATTAAGTCTAGTAATTTAACAAATTATAAAAGATCAGTGATATAAGAAGAGTTACAGGTTCTTGTATCTGTATGCCAGCGCTAAATACCTCCCAACTTGAGGTTAAAATTCACTCGTATCCTAAGGGCTGATTGGTGCTCTTACAGCATCGGTGTTCTCAGCTCTGCTTTGGAGTCCCCACGTGCAGAGGACAGCTCTGCGCCCCGCTTACTGGGCTTGTTTGGCAGAACTCATGGGCTTCCTGAGCTCATTTCACCAGATCATCGGAAATCTGCCCTGCATCCAGCGCTGCTGGAGCCGTTTAGCTTGGGGAGAGTGCCAGGAGCCAGCCAGAGCGCTCTGAAGTCTGCTCATCAGACTGAAAGGGGAAAGTTCATTGTCATTTCAACCAAAGCTATGAAGTTAATGTCTTTAAGTTAGTGTTTTAAAGCAGTTGGAAAAAACCACCTACACGGAGGTTTAATGTGCGTACGCTATCAGCATCAGCTGATTTGTAGTAACTCTTCTGAGCATACTAAGGCAAAGATAAATGCCGACTTTGCTCGTTAGGTGACATTTGTTAAAGGAATTTCAAGATTCCTTGAAGATTGTCATATAATTAGGATTTACCAGCTTGTTTTAGAGGTACTCTTAGTTCTTTAGGTAATTGATGAAAGAAATTACAGTGTTTCAGCAGAAAGCATATTGCAATGGCAGCAGTTCATTTATTTTTTCAGTCCATTTACTGATGAATTTGCAGTTCTCATTTCAGTTTAGGTGAAGTAATAATAAACAGAGGATAGAGTTTATCTCCATCCAGAATGTTGTAACGCAGTAATAATAGCAGGCGTATTTGTTCTCATCAGCTTGGGTTCCATTTTCTTTTTAATAGCAGTAAAATTTACATTCTGCAATTAATCATTTGGAAGCAACAGTAGTGTAGCACCTTGTTTAGTTTAAGTTCAGTTTATTGGATTTTAAATTCACATTGTTGTTGGTTGGGGTTTGTTTATACTTCCCATGGTCATGATCCTGATTTTTCATTATTAAGATTCAAGTATTAAATGTTTACTGTAAGTTTTGTCATTGCTTTTGAAGGTGCTATGTCAAAAGGGAAACAGCCACTTTGATCTTGTGTACAATTTCTGTGAACTTTTCTCTTACAAGAAGTATTTACAACAGTATTTTCAGTTGCCGGCAACAGCATTGGAAAGAAAATAATGTGGATAAGTCATTTTCACATCATCTGAAGTGATGACGGGCTCTGTTGGGCTAGAGCTCCCCAGCATGCACTTTCTCAGAACCTGCTCTTTACATGTGCTGCATGGTATGAGTTTTGCATTTTATGATGCTGGGAGAATCAGAAGTAGTAAAAATACTGTGTACTTTAAAGCAGTGCTTGTCTAACCTGTTCTGCTGAACTCGGTGCTGCTGAACTCAGTGTCTTGGCAGAGCAGAACTAGCTATGGCTTTGAGGAACAAGAAGTGGATAAGATACATTGTAATTATTTGCTTTAAAATAGTACTCTTTTATCTTTGCATGTAGTTAGCTGGTATCATTTGGTCATGTTCAAGCAGTATTATTTAGAACTTGGTCTAAGTTGGGTTTTTTCTTTTTTTTTTTTTTTTTTTTTTTGTCTTTCAGTTTGTAAGACTTGTATTGTTCAACACTTTGAAGACAGCAATGACTGTCCCAGGTGTGGCAACCAAGTGCATGAGACCAATCCACTAGAAATGTTAAGGTAAGATGACATTGCACAGCATTTGCTGTAATGGAAGAACAAAAAATAATTATAAAAATTAATCTTAGTATCTTTATCCTGAAAGGAAATTTTTTTTTTTTGCTTATTTGTACAACATGTATATTAACTGTTCTTGGCCACAGATTCTGTCAATTTTTCATCTCCCAATAGATTGTAAATTGATTTTTTTCAGATACAATAAAAAGAGGAAAGATAAGGCTGGGTATATTGTACAAATTAAAACCAGTATTTTGATACCTCTGTTAAACAAAGAAATGAACCACATACCTTTTATTCTTTACATGAAATGAAGTTCTAGAGCTTCTTTTTTCAATCTGCTCAGGGCATTCCAAACTGCGTGCAATGTTTTGTTTTTTTTTTTTCTTTTTAGAGCAATGTACAAAGTGCATCATGCAAATAACTGAATGTTTTCCAAGGGGTAAATTTACCAGTCTGGATTGAAATCTGCTGTCAGATTAAAGAAAAGACACTTGTGAAAGTTTTGACACTGAAAATGCCCTTTCTTGAGAGTTTGTATTTTTTATATCATAATAACACATCTTTGTTTAAACATTTATTTTCTTGAATTTCTGGATTCTCTTTCGGTGATGTTATGTTGAAACAAAGGTGATAGCCACCCTACAAGTATAGTACAGAGAAATCAAGAAATGTCATCATAAGTGGAAGAACTTTTCCTAAAATGATGAAGCCACTCTCTGCCCTCACTCCCAACACTCCCTCCACCTCTTCCCCTCACCACCCCCCAAGCAGTATTATTGGTTTGCAATTAGAATTTAAGAAAAAGTATTCTTAAGTCAATGTTAAAATAAATATTTACAGCTGGAATTTACTAGGGTGGTTGGTATTATTTCCTAATTTCATTGTGTTTGCTACAATTTGCTTTGATTTTTATGACTGATATGTGTGTGCAGAGCAATATGCTTCAGTCATATACCAAGAGGATAGGTGAGAGAAACTAAATTCAGCAGCTCTAAAGGGAGTCATTAGCTTAAGGCTGTATCATCTGAATGTTTTTGGAAGCATAGGGCTAAAAGGTTTTATGTAGGTGTTTACCATAAGTATTTTTCTGGTCTCCTGTCAGTGTCTGAGGCACTGTGTCAGCCATAACAGAAGATGCTATATAGAATGCATAAAGCTACTAATAAGCATTTTAGAAATGTTTATTTTATTCTGACAGCACCATTTCATAGGAGCTGAAAAAAGCATTCTCTGAAACATCTAGTAAATGTTTAGTAAAATAATAATATGCTTTCAGCAGGAAGTGATAGAAGGGTGAGAAAAGTTGAGACCACAAGCCAGAAATGTAGAAAGAGCTATTTTCTCTGTGATTATTTCCTGAAACTCCTTTTAGAGTCATTGGTTTATTTGCCAACAAACTGCATGTAACTAGTAGTTTGCTGATTGTATTTTATGAAACAGTTTTAAACATTTGCTAAACTAATAATCAGAAGAGCATACGAGCGGTGTAATGGAATTATCTTTTTTGGATGTTGCCTGCATAACTTAATAGGTGTCTTCTAGTCTGACTGCAGAGAGACCAGCCCCATCATTGCTCAAGAATGCAGTCATTTGCTGAGAAATGGCATTGAACACTCGATAGTATTTTTAACTGAGATCTTTGAGATAAACTTTATAAACTACTTTATAAACTCAATTCTGAATAACTTCATAGAATCATAGTATTGTTAAGGTTGGAAAAGACCTTTAAGATCATCAGGTCCAACCGTTAACTTCATAACTATGTGAGTTTTTTAGCTGTATCTTTTAGTTGGCAGCACTTAGGGTCTGTTGAAACTATAAGCCTAAATCTTAAATTCAACATTAAGCTCGAAAATGAAAATCCAGGAAGAGTGTTAAATTCTAGAATTCCCTTTCCTGATTTAGCAGAATTCTGCATCAGCAATGTTCGGGTGAGTCTGGGTTGGTTATACTATGAGAGCAGGCTTCTTTTTCTCTTGGTAGCATGTTTCTTTGGATGCAAGTTTTCCTTCCTCTTTGTTTGCTTCACTTTAGATAATTAGCAATTATCAGAGAGTAGCTTTGATCTCATAACTTATTCAATGTTATAGAAGAGGTGAAAAAAGAAACTATACGAAGCTGACATAAATGCTTGGTTCTTCTTTCTGTACATTCTGGTTTGGAGGTTGGAAGAAGTGGGTGTGGAAAGAGGTGTGTCTAAAATATGAATGTTCTTGTTTCAGCATTAACAGGAAGTATCATATTAAATGACTGAGACCAACTTTGGAGTTATGTCAAGTAGTTTCATTTTGGAATGAGTTTGATGCGAGTCATAGAAATTCAAATCTGTGCTACAGAGTGCTTGTAGGCATGGATAATAGGGACACTGTAAGATGCATCTGAAATTGAGAATCTTTTTATGAATTCCTAACTTTTTTCCCTATAGTTTTAGTTTCCCTGTACTTAAAGATCAGATAAGTTTTATTTTTTCTACGTTTTTTTAAAAGTCTTAATTAGTATTGATGCTTCATAAGGACAAAATATCTCTTTTTGTTTAGTTTTTGAAATAAGATAAAGTCATTGACTAGACTATGAAGCCAGTTTTTGCTGCTAGCATCATAAATTTGCTAGACTGGTGTTCTTGCTATGTTGGCATTACCAGTGACTTTTCTTTTGGGCCATTGAAGACAAACTAGAAAGTGCTAAGTGGGAATTTTCAAGAATAAATGTAGAAAAAAACAGTATGTGTTATACTATCCTGAGGAACAGTTAGTGGGAGTTTGAATTAAGGTAGCAATGTTCTCTTTTGAAGTCCTTATTTCTTTTCTCTTAATGAGTGAGTTATGAAGATTGGAGCTTTCTTACAATGTGAAATGAATTCCATTTCCAAGATAGGTTCCCAAGTTCCCAGTGCTCTGCTGTGGGAACTTCATAGAAAGCAGTACCATCTAGTTGCATTAGATATTGAGAGGAGAGGCTAGAAGAGTTAACATACCATTTGGAAAGGTAGACCTCTATTGTCATCTATCAGAAAATAAGTGCTCTGACATCCTATGATTTTGTTTTTCTTCTTATCTGTGAGAAAGTGCTCTCTATGCTGCTTTGGTTTAGGGGAGGTGTGTTTCACTTGCTGAAGATTTCTTTTCCTTTTTTTTTTTTTTTTTTTTCCTTATTAGAAGCAGCAATTAAAAAATGAGTTGTAGTCATATCTTAAATATGAATATTCTTATGGTATGAATGTTTCCATGAACTGACGCATAACATAGGGAATTAGTCTCAAAACAAGATGATTGGGTAGTAAGTCTAATTGTAAACTTTTAATTCAAAATACAAATTCTGTAAAGAAGAGAATCTGGAATGCTCATATATTTATTGTAAGGTGATAATTGTTATCTATTAAAATGGCTTTTTGGCATTCCTCAACAATAAAATCATTCAGTCTTCTTCCTACTTTGCCATTGCCAGTGAACAAAAGATAGAGAACAGTTACGCGTTTTATAACAGGCCTATAGTGTATCATCATTAACATGTACACATATATGTATGTATATATGCAAATATATATGTAGACATATATATCATTATTGAGATGAAAAACAAGGGCAATTAAAAATATAACAAAAGCAATTATTGTATTGTAGGGTGCGAGTGAATCTTAAGGTATTTAATTTGTCTGGGCGTATTACTTAGCATTTTTTTTGTCACGGGTTTTTGTTTAGGCTGGGGACAGCGGGAGTTGCTGTTCACAAGATGTAGAGAACAGAGGAGAGAAAGGAAAATGAAACAGAATGAGAGACCGAGGAAACTGAAGGATAAGTGAGACAGGGAGGGGAAGTGGAACTAGAAAGCGGATGATAAAGTAAATGAATAAGAGAATAGGTAAAATCAAGAGAAATTAAAAGAAAAATATTTTAGCTTCAACAACAAAGGTAAATGCACCGTGTCCTCTGGAGGGGACTATCATAGCTATTTTTGGTACCATAGAGAACAATAGATCATTCCGGGGTATCAGAGAACATGCCTGTGCTGTGTACGGTTGCCTGGTAGACAAACTCACGGCAAATGTAAATAGTTTAAGCGAATTAGGTTGGGTACTGAGAACTGTCTAGCCAGAGCAGCATGGATGCTCTGTGGTCGTCTTTGTCCTGCCAAGATTTGTTTGTCTGTGTTGTAATGAGTAGGGAATAGTCTGTTCAGTTTTTCATAACAGCCTTATTACAAAGCACTTGAACACTTAATATGATAATGGACTTTATAATTTTTGTGCATACTATACTCATGACCTGGACCTTAAAATTGGATACTGCTTTTCCAGTTTGTTCTTTTTAGTAACGTAATGGTTTGCATGCAACACAAACTACAACACTGAAAATTTTAGAGTATAACGTGTTTTCTCTTTTGTTTTGTTTTTGTCTTTATACATTAAAAAAATAAATTCCTTGGTTATTTCTAAAATAAATCAATTCAAGAGGTGGTTGACATAAGCTTTAATGCATGTTGTCTCTCAAGCTAAAATCAATTGGTTTTTACATGATGTAGAATTTACCAAAAATATGATTCATTCTATTATTCAAAAGTTTTTGTTGTTTAAAGGCTAAAAAATATTTTAAATGCTAGTTTCTACTTAATGTGAAATGTATTTTTTTCTCTTTGAAAGGCTGGATAACACTTTAGAAGAAATTATATTTAAGCTCGTGCCTGGACTTCGAGAACGTAAGTTTCTGATTTGGTTTTGGGTACCTCTTTGGGTTGATGGCGGAAATATGGCTGTCTCTAATGATATAACTGTAGTATTGATTTAAAAATTCACGTTACTGTTCTTTGATGTTAACTAGAGGAACTGCAGCGAGAGATCGAATTTTGGAAGAAAAACAAACCTCAAGAGAACGGACAAGGTGATGATTTTGTTTTCCTCTCTTATCTGTGTGTTAAGTAACATTGCTCATTAAGCCCTGTTTCTTCACACACTGCTGCATGTACATTGTCTTTACTGAATTCAAAGAGACTATGGAAACTCATAACAAATCTACATAAATGTAGTCTGGGCCTCCATGTACTGCTGCTTATCTGTTAACCAGTTGTTTTACAAACACTAGCTGTTTTACCATTATTTTTATTTGCATTACCCTAAGCTCTCACTTTCAACACTTATGCATTTTCTACTTGAATTCTTAATTTTCTTAATACAGCAAGATGCACAACTACTTGAGTTTTTTTACAGATTATTTTCTGTTACTGAATTTGACCGGCTGTTAAGTAGGAGGTTGTCAAGAACTAGTTATGACAAGTAGTAAAACAGTTTTCCACACATGCTAAACAATTGTTTTATATAGATTCCAAAATTATTTTTCTTTTTTCTTTCTTTTTTTATTTTTTTTTGTAGTTGACCCATGAACTTTGAGAGCTCAGTATTGAGGTGCTAAGTGAGGACTACATGCAACTGGTTTTACGCCCCTTTGATTTAACATCAGGGTTTTGATATCATAACCTATTTGATTTGGACATTTTTAAGAATTTTTGAAAGGCTCTGCTAAGCTAAAGAAATAGCTATTTTTAGTGAAGGATCACTGTCAAGTTAGATGTCTTGCAATACTCTTCTGCACTCAATTGTTTAGGATATCTTCTTTTCAACTTCACATTTTGTTTTCTTTCTCACTAGTTTGTTGATTTGCATTTGGCATCCATTATAAGGGACGAGGTTCTTTTCTCTGTTATATAATTAAATGAAGAACCGCAGGATATTTTAAATGAAATTATATTAGTTTACTACAACGTACTGTGTAGTGTATACCTATTCAGTTTTTAAAATACTTAAAGTATTTTTATGAAGTACAGACATTTGTTGACTGTTTAGAAAACTATTTTCTGTTATATATGTAGGTAGAAAAAAAAACCAATTTGCAAATTTGTAGAATGTGTCTTACTTATAACCAATTTATTCTTCTGGTTCTTGCCTTCATCCCATAATTTAATGGTAAACCTAACGGAGATCAGTTACTAAATGTAACGAGTGATTGGATTGTTTTGTGAATCAGAGGAAACTCTGACTCTTAAAATATACTTTTAAGTAGGTAAGATATATCCAGCTTGGTTAGTGACTGTATGCTTGCGCTATGGAAGTTTGTCTCTACAAACCGTTTGAAAGTCGTGACAACTCATTGAGACAAATGATGAGCATTTAAACTATTTTCTGTCATAAACAGGCATTTAGAATCTTGCCTGAGAATAAATTATTTGGTGAGAGTAATTTCAGTAAGAATGGACTGTTTCAGTTGTCAATACCGTGCCCTGCAATCACATAGTCAGTCTAGTTTAAAAGAGCCAGTCACTTATGTCCTGTGCCACAGGTCACAACACAGTTCACAACCTTAGCATTGCAGATCTGTAAAAAAAATCCCAGGACTTACATTTTTCACGTATTGGAAGAAAAAAACCACCGAAACAACAAAGCATTTCTCAGGCATTGGTGACTCCACTAGGAGAGGTGGTTACTAGAGAGAATTGGTAGATGATGACAGGAAACATACTGCGGTACAGAGAAAAAAATCTTTATTGGTCCTCTCCAGTCTGAACTGAGGAAGGAAGAGGACAAACAGCTTTGCATTGACTCACTCTCTGGCAATCAGTTTTACACTGAGTATCTGAGAAAAGCACAGGAAGTAGATAATTTTGAAGTTTTGCAAGAAAGATGAGAAAAAAAAATGAGACACCAATTTACGCCTTAAGGAAATAGAGGTGGAGGTGGGTGGGGTGTTGGTTTGTTTTTCCTGTCATCTGTTCTTTGCTTGATGCTTTCGACTGGGAGAATAACAAATCCATTTTGGCGAGATTAAAATTTCTTCTTTTTTTTTTTTTTTTAACTTCTATCATATCACACTTTAATAACATGCCTCTAATAGACCATCACATTGATTTCTGGAGGCTGCCTGTACAAACATCATTAATTCCAATATCTACAGGGATTTTTTAGTAAATAGTCTAGTGCCATTTACATGGAGGAATATTTGATTTTTCTATTAGAAAAACTTGAAATATGCAACCTTTTTTGTGTGTGTACCTGTTTCTGGAATGATTTTATGATTGGAAATTTGCTAATTTTCCTAGTTCTGTTGTTGGTTTGCCTTTCAAGACTTTTCAAACTGCATAACTAAATCTTCCTCCATTACTCAGCAGTGGTAACTGTTGAAAGTTGTGAGTGTGTTTGCATTGCCAAAGAATCTGTAAATCACAGACAGATACTTCTCAGACGAATGCTTGTGATGGGTAGACTCAACCTGCTTGATTAAAAGAGTTTGCTTCCTGGACTTTCACAAAAAGAAAAAAATAAATCTGTTGTTTGATACTGTAAATTCTGTTCGTAGCAAGATGACAGGAACAAAAGGTATGTATGATACACATGCAACTGTGTCAATAGCTAGTAGAGACTTGTGGACAAGTCTTTAATAATTATGAAATATTTCAAAATTGTAAGACAGAAAAGTAATGAATGTAGCTTAAAACTAATCTTGAATGTGTAAACTGAACAAAGTGAACTAATTACGGTGTTTAGAAACTTAGGCATAGCTTGACATTTGTTAAAGTTTTCATTCTACCTTCTCAACTTAACTTTTGTAATTGACTTTAAAAGTTTGTGGTAAGTGTAGGAAAACGGCAGAATTTGATTTGAAGTTTTTCAGGAAATGCAAAGTAGCTTATTCAAGTTACTTGTGATAATGTTTTATTCCAACAGAGGCAGCCTTTGTTTTAAACCAAAATAAATGTTAGGGATACAGAAAAAACAAATGTATATAATAGGGTTATTGTATGCCATATTCCAAATTTGTAAAAATTACTCCATTTTATGGTTCATTGTATGGTTATTATTTACATACATTGCAGCCTTATCTCGATGTACTTGCTAGTCTTATGATTGGAGTGTTCAACTATGCTAAACCTTTGAAAACTATAGGAGATGGTACCTTTTCTGAAGAGTGTGATTTTTAAACCCGGAGTCAACAGAACATGTAACAGCATCAGTGAAGAGAGATAACATGGTATACGTGATTGTATAGGATACATGTGCTCTGCCAACAAATATGGGGAACACTCCTTTTTTTTTTTTTTTTTTTTTTTTTTTAATTTTTTTATTTTTAAAGAGAAATAAGTAAGTATATGGCTCTTTAGTTATAAAATCCTTCTGGTGAGAGATGCCTGGAGTTTTTTACAATGACATTACTTAAATCCGGTCAAAAGTGGATGAAAGTTTTATCTTCCCTTAGTTTACTTCATGACAACATTTCAGGAACTTGTCTCCACTGGATTATTGCTGCAGACAGTTAATATGAATTGATTACCCATTTTACTTTATACAAGTGTTGGGATTAGTTATTCCACTGTTTATTTAAAAGCAGTATTTTTGGCAATCAACTGCCACACCGTAAGAGTAAGTTTGCATGGTTGAGTGGTCTTGACGCGTTCACAGTTGCAGGGTTTTGATCACTGGACACAAACAGAAGTAAACAGCCATAACCATTAGTGGTCCATCAGCCTAATTATTTTCTGTCACATAGAAATCTGTTGTTTGCATATTACATTAAAATTTCAATAGTAAAACTTTGTTTTCATAGATTTGTAAATTGATCAGTTTAAGAATGCACTGAATTAAAATTGTATAAAGTTAATTTGAAGAAAAAATATGCTCTTGAAAATGAAGTATTACCTTAAATACATGTTTGTTGCTACTGTGACTTTTAATTATTTTACACTTAAATAATATGATCTTCATATTTCACAGATGAAAGCCCAAAAGCTGATAAACCCAAAGTAGATGAGGAGTGTGATGAAAATGAAGAAGATAAAGACTATCACAGGAGTGACCCACAGATTGCTATCTGCCTCGACTGTTTACGCAACAATGGGCAGTCAGGAGATAATGTAGTCAAAGTAAGTAGTAAAGATAATTTGTGCTGTTGTTACTGTTGGCAGAATAACATCTTACAGGCACCAAATCATTTTATAACCATTGACAATAAACTTTAATGTGGTGACCTGTCTCCACTTCCATGCTTATTTAGTCCTTTTGTTTGAGGCATTTCAAGGCATCTTGGAATTTTGTAAAAAAAATACCGTTCCATACAGAAATCCATCTGTGACAGTGGATTTTTTTTTTTTTTAATGGATTATAATTTTGTAGTCTGCAGCCTTGATGGTATATAACTGCATTACACAACAGATTACAGCATAGCACATAGGTACTTAAAAAGCTAGCTGCAGGTCAGCTGCCTCACACTTCCAGGACTGCTGTCTTACCAGCATGAAGCTGCTTTTGAGTTATGTTGTGCACTGAATGACTGGGATCCAGATCTTCTGAGCTGTAAACCTGATTCTGAGACTGATGTGTCTGTTGTCTGTGGCCTTGGGCAGGTCACTTCCATCTGTAAAATGTTTAGAGTAATACTTGCTAACTGCTCTTTTAAGAATTAGGCATATTTGGTTTCTATTCCTGAAGGCAAGATTAGCTAATGGTATCGAGTCTAGAAGAAAGTGTTTAGAAATCCTCTTAGATTTTGATAATGTTTTATTAAATTACAAAGATGAGAATTAAAAAAAGATTTAAAATTTGTCTAATAAAATACTACTTATATTGTCTGTGTGCTATGTTACATGTATAATTTTGGAAGTTCTTACACAGTAAGAAAGTTTTGATTCAGCAAGAAAACATATGTGTTATCACTGTCTATTTGCGCTATATACAGTAAGAAATCTGTATCTCCATCACCATGTAGGGGTCTCAGGTTTCCGATTTTCCTGTTGAATCAGAACTATTAGGTTCTGGACCACAGAATCCGTAATAATAGATCACATCTCAGGTTTATAGCTTCCCTATATTTTACCTAGATTATTTGAGGATGTTTTAACTTCTTTTTTCTCTGAAGGAGTGAAGAAATTCTAAGAAATGTAACAACTGTTTGACCCCCAGTGTTACTAACACAGACGCTTAGATTATTTAAGTTCTTACGGGGCTTTTGGTGGTTTTGGTGGGGTGTTTTTTTTTCCTGCCTTCTGTATCTTTTGGAAATTTCTTTAGAACCAGAGGTGGGGCAAATGAACTTGTTTGTCATCTTGTAAATTTTGCAAAAAAGGTGAACAAAAATGAACCTGTGGTGCTGTTATGAATGAAGAGACTACAGTAAAATTGGTTACTGGTTGAAAAAAAAAAAAATCAGTTCCAGCTGTTCTTGTACTAAAGATTGCTTACATGCTTCAAAATGTCTAACATGGTTTTTCTGTTTTGTTTATGATGCTTTAGGGTTTAATGAAGAAATTTATCCGCTGTTCTACTCGAGTGACCGTGGGAACTATCAAAAAGTTTCTCAGCTTAAAATTAAAACTTCCAAGTTCTTATGAGGTACATTTCAAAGAACGATGCTTATATTTTTTTTTTCCCTCCAAAGTATTAGGTTTTTATGAAATTTAATCATACTTGAACTTGAGGAATATTTTTTTGGCCCAATCACTAAGTACTGTTCAATATTCCAAGTTATATATTCTGCCCTTAAATGAGAAGTGATCATTTTATCACAGTGACTAAAGTTGCTAATCAAGGAACTCATACAGTTCTAGTAACTTCAGTTTGTTGCTGTATCCTGTGAAGGATATTTTTATGTAAAGTAAATGCTTTCTCTTTGTGGCTAATATAAAAGTCACGTAATACAG
Organism: Burhinus oedicnemus; assembly: GCA_008921705.1. Taxonomy (NCBI): domain Eukaryota; kingdom Metazoa; phylum Chordata; class Aves; order Charadriiformes; family Burhinidae; genus Burhinus; species Burhinus oedicnemus. The sequence goes on from VFFE01007811.1 coordinate 656,329, forward strand.
TTTTGGGCTAGTAGCTACTGCGGAAAAGGAGAGATCAACTAGACACACATCAAATTACCCTGCAGTTTCCTTTTCTTTCAATGTAAGAAACTATCTCGTAATTATAGGGAAGTGGGGAGTGATACCATTTGAATCTTTCAAATCGCAGGGTGGAGCTGGGAAGCGTGAGACTCCTGCCTCTGCTTTCCCTCTTCCCATGGATACAGGAATTTTGACCTCAGCACAGTCTGTTTCTTCAGCCAGTTCTCTTACAGGACTCAATGCCTCCCTGAACTGCAGGCTGCCCTGAGCACAAAGGGCAGCAGCCCAGCTGTGGTGAGAGGTAGGGCTAAGTTAGGTTAGGCGCCCAGGTCAGTGCAGAGCTATACGTAAGACTTTGTCGCAGTATCGTGACATGCTGACCAGCCATTTTGATGTCATTTGGTTTTGTCAGTTATGTTAATTTAATCTGTTTCTGGCACCTGAATAGCTTGTGTTACATAGTATGTGCTTACTTCAAAATTCTGGCATTTTTTTTCCTCTTAAAAACGGAAAAGCATTATGGATAGAGTAGTGAAAGAATTGACAAACGCTTTCAGGGAGGGTAAAAGTAAGATGCTACCATACGGTTTAAACCAGTCAATTTTTGCAGCGAGATCTTAGCTTTTTTTTCTTTTGCCTTTAGTCCTTCAGTTAATGAAGAATCATGTTTGTATACTCAGTAATGCATTTTCCTTGTTATTTATAGTTATTTTTCAATAAAATTTTTTAAATTACTTTACCATTTATTTTTAAAGACCGAAAAATTCAGTACTTCTGTTTTGTGTCTTTGGGTTTGAAAGAGCATTGATGTAGCAAAAAGGCCTTCAAAATACAGCACAAGGCTTTGTCTTCAAACAGATAGCATGTAGTATTGATAAACATAGGGAAAGTTTGTCTTCTAGTGATTTCCTACCTAGTTTAGTAGCCTTTTTTCTGTCCACACCTTAATTGAAAAAGCAAAAGTGAAAAAATAAAGTGGAATACTACCATACAAAATAGCATTTCATCAGTATGTTGTGTTTATCCACGTTTGATATACGTCTGATAGAATTATTGTACAATGATAGGAGTTGTGGGATTAACTCTTAGACATTCATTTAGGAGTTCATTTAGACATTAGAATTCTTAATCCCTTTGTCTTACTGTTTGTTCTGTTGTATTTTAAGCTGGATGTACTATGCAATGGAGAAATCATGGGGAAGGATCATACTATGGAATTCATCTATATGACGAGATGGAGACTAAGAGGCGAAAACGTAAATGCTGTTACATTATTAATAAATGATGTTTTGGTATATTTAATATAGGGACCACACATACTTTCATGGCTGAGCCCAAAATATATTCTGTGACCCTTCAAATATCCCTATATTTAAAAAAGCATTTTGCATGTTTTCTGGATTTCTCATGTTAAACCCTATGAGTGAAACCCTGCAGCACATATATTGTGGAGATTCTGAAACTTAAAAATAGCAGGTATATGAAGTTTACATGCAAGTTCTGCTCCGAGTTTTAAGTCAAGTATCTGAAAACCAAAGTGCTTGTTCTTTTTCTGCAAATTTGCTTTTTAGTGACCTTTTGAGTTACAATAGTTGAGGAATCTGCATCGAGCAGTTCTTTATTAAGAATCTGGTTTAGTCAGTAAACTGAAAGTGACACTGAAAAATTACTGTAGAAAAGTAATTGTTTTATTATTGTTTCTGTTAATACTACACCCATGTTTTTTAGATAACATAGCTAAATAGGTTTTCATTGCTGCATGTGTATATTTTAGAATTGCAATACCTAGCTTGCTAAAAGAAATTTCTTTCAGGGCTGATAGTTTGATTTAGTAGCCCTTAATTGCCTTGTATATTTAATTTTGTTGTTGTTGTTCTTGGAAGCCGTATTCCATTTCTTCTCTCTTTGCTTGCGTGTGGCTGTTGATTGTTCTTCACTCTGTTGGTTTGTGGTATATGCAAGTTTGTTGTCTGTCACTACCTGTGGAGGCTATATTGGAGTGCAGCTAAGGTTAACTACTTAACATATGTCAATTTACTGATCTGTAAAATATTCCAAACTCTCTGTACTCTTTTCTTTTTTTTTTTTTTAAAAAAAAGCTTCCTAGTGCTCAGAATAAAAAGCACTGGGGCATGGACAGAGAAGACAGAGGATTAAGCACACTGTGGAGTTAAAAATTCACAAGTTTATTAAAGTTTTACCTTAATCTGAAGAGAGAGGAAAAAAAAAGAGAAATTTTGATAGGAATTAAGGGAGTTAATGTATATAGGCAAGCATTCATTAATTTTGAAAGTAATATTGCACTGAAATTTGATGATTTCTGAAACCCCAGTATTGGACCAATAAGGAAACTATAAGTAGTATTTTTTCAATACTGCTTTGAAACCAGTTGTAGTTTGTTTGGCTTACCATCTTGTATTTTTGTTAGTATTGGCTGTACTATTAGGAAATGTTGAGGCAACAACTCTAGTGATAACGGAATTCTTTCACGACATGTAATCCTGCAGCCCTTGTCTACAAATGGACTTTTGGCAGTTGCATTGATTTAGAAGCAACAGTAACTATCATCCAGACAAAAGGGACATTATTTGTACTAGTTAAATTTTTTCAAAAATCTCAGAACTGTAATTTTTAACACTAAGTGAATATAAGACTTGACAACTCTTGATTAAATTTAAAAGTGGTGTTTACATACACATAGTACAGTCAGGTATGTGTTCATGTTTTCATTTATGTAGTTTTAAATCACTCTCCTGAAATCAGAGATAACAAACTAAAACCTGTAAAAATTACATTGTGCTGGTGATAAACCCAGTAACATCTGTGCTTCTATGATTTTGTTTTCCCTAACTGTATTGGGTCTTTTTATAAAACAGAAGTTGCACCGGTAATTAACTAACAATCTCTTCTTTTGGAAGAAGATCAAGTAAATCCATTATCTCCATCTTTGGTACTATTCACCATGAACTTTTACTGGCACACCTGTGGACCTTACAAGAGGTAGAGTAGTAAAGGGAAAATATCCATTTATTCCTTAGAGAAGTATTTCCTGTTTTAAATAAGTAAATTAATTTTAAACTTTACATTTGAAAATTAAAAAAAAAAAAAAAATTAAATGGTAAATGTGTATGTCCAGCTGTGGATGCCTCTTATCTGATCAGAAAATCATCTCCTTCGCAGTTTCGGTGTCAGAACTGCTCATCTTCGCAAGTCTGCTCACAGGATGGCACTTTTTATCAGGTAAGAGGCACTCACGACTGTACATACTACAGTCATTAAGGTCCTGTCAGCACTTCAATTGTAATCCAAGTTGTGGAGTTTTTATAATTCCTCACTACAAAGTGCTAAAACTCTATGAGTAAGGCCTGAGCATTTTCGTTCCTTCAGAGAAAGCTTTATTGCATGAATAAATAGAATCCATTCAGAAGGTTTAGGGGTTTCTTTTACTTTACATTAGGCCATTTATCTTTTTGTTAGAGAGAAATCATTCTGTAGGCTGATGTCCGCATCAGTCTGGGAGGGTTGTCTAACTCTTCCTATCTCATCCTTCTAACTAGTAGCATTGGGCAGTCACTGACAAGGGATCAAAACTGAAGAGTGTGAATCAAAAGAGACTACATTGGTTTCATCTTTTTATGGCAATTCATGTATTCTTTTTAATGGAGTAAAGAAATGTTAGATTTTTCTAATATGTATTCCTGTCACATCTTTTAAAATTAGAAGTGGAATAATTTCTTATTTCTAGAATATAACAAACCAAAACCTCCAGAACCTGCAAACTGAAGTTGATTTCTAAATTTCATTGATCAAACTGGTTCATACCTATATGAAATAATATTTCAGTTTCCTCACTGAGAATTCTGATTTGAACTAATTTCTAAAAGTTACTTCGAGAGATTGAAATAATACTTTTGCTTGAGCAAAAAATTAAAGATAGATGATCACTCCCCACTCTGGGTGGGAGTGAGCTACTGCAGCCATGCCTACTTCAATAATTAGAATTGTTCCAGAATAGTGCATTTTATTTATACAGTTGGTTTGTAATTTTGTTTGCAAAACCACCGAGCCTTGCTGGTTTGCATGTGAGGTGACTGCTCTGTCTCTGTCTGTGTGCATTTCCCATTAAGGTTGAGAACTTTTAGAGACAATATGTATAATCAAAGTGAAAAACATGTGAAATAGCATTTAAATAATATGGTAGTCATATCCTATGCAAAAAAATCAGAGACCAAGTAGTTTATAATACTGCAAATATATGTTTTTTAATTGCACATGCAGACTACACAGGGTGCTCCCTGTCTTCTCTCCTAAATGTTCCTGCTACTGTTGAATACCTCCGGGTTTATGTTTTGATTTCTCTGCACTACAGTTTGTAAATCCCCAGCAAGTATGAAAGTATGATCACATTTAGTTCTGGTGATCATTTCACTACCATGGCACGGAAAGTTTATTAACCTGCGTAAATCTCTGCTGTGATAGCTTTCTTTTTTGGTCACTGAAGTTCATCTGTATTGCATTTGAAGGATGCAGTAAAATATTTCTGGTTTTAATGATAGCTTCTGTAATAATCTTTTATAATTCCAAATTTGCAATAAAAAAGACTTAAATTAGCTATGTCCCTCTGCCCTCTGGCAGAGAGGTAGTTAAGCCCATACAGTTGCTGAGACAGTAGGATTTTCCTAGGTTTTATGCTATAGAAGACTTCCAGTAGCCTAATGAAGTTAAGAGGAGAACATCAAACTTAAATGAAATGCCGACAGACTGAAAAAGTAAGACATTCAGTAAAACAGAACTGCCAGCAACAAGTGCCCAGGTATTCCACAGCACCTTCTGAAAACCCACCCACTCTCACCTCCCATTCCCCAGCAGTTTTGTCCAATTCAGGGATCTAAGCTGTTGATTTGCCGTTTTTCTTCCAGTAAAAGCTAATAAAAAGGTATCACTAGATCTGCAGTTGAGGAGTTTGGATTTGGGGGAGAAGTTAGCCCTTATCTCTCAGAAAATCAGCTGACAGCAAGTTGACCTTTTTTTTTTTTTTTTTTTTTTTTTCTTTTTCATACCAGAGTAGCCTGACTCCCATTAACCAATGCTGACTACTAGTATAGCTATGGAACCTCCATATACATAAAAATCAATCAAAGTACATCATCTATAAATGGACTTTGTTTTAGAAAGTATAAAATTTAAAGATTGCTTTTGCTCAAACACAGCAACACAGAAATAAAAGGAGTTGTTTGAGCACACCAAGTATATATGTCTTAAAACATATAAATCATGAAATATAGAAAAGCAGATACAGGAATTTGATATTAATGACAAATAACTACAACTAACTGACTTAGACATTAAATATAGATTTGAAGTACAGGTATGGATTTAACTGTTGAAATGTATAGAATTATTTCATAGAAATAAAACTGATTGCCATAGACGTGTCTGAGAGATAAGCTCTGTCTAAAAGCAATCATTAATTGCATTTTTCTTTGTGTTTTTTATGAATTATGTCTTCATGTTTTCTTGTCTGTTTTTGTTGTTGTTTTTCTCTTGTTTTTGTTTTCAGTCTTACCCTATGGTACTTCAGTATCGACCTAGAATTGACTTCGGTTAGACCAAAGGGCCAGATCCCACTGAGATGAATCCTGCACTATTTGTTTACCCATCGACAGATTGCACAATGAATGGATGTGCCTGGATTAGGGGGGACACAACCAGATTTTCAGCATGCAAATAAGGACATTGTCTTTCTTAAAATTGTCAGTTGCATCTCTGTTGTTTCTATTAGAGCAAGCCAAGTGCCATTCTGCTACTGAAATGTGCATAAGATATTTGTGTATCTTACGAGTGTGCTGCAAATCATAGCCAAAATCATGAAGTGTACAGTCAAGATTCAAAAACTATGGAATATTTTTGCTTGCGTGTTAGAAAATTTTTCTGGTCCTAATATTGATTACACTAGCAAAATGGCAGAGTGCTCATTCCATGTGGTGTTGCGGTTTCACACACTTACTATTTTACTGAATATTGTTGTTTAAATCATAGAGTACTGTAAAAATAACTAAGGATTATACCTTGAAAATATTTTGTATAGAAAATATATTTAGAAGAGTGGTGATTGGGCCACTACCTTTTTCTTGATAAGCTTCTCATGGGTCCAGGTATAGCTCACTCATGAGTGTGCAACAGTCCTTCTGCAGTGAGTGAAGATTAATTACCTTTAACAAGAGATGTAGAATGGGGTAATTCAAAACAGTAATTTTAAATCTTCTAAGTAGAATCTGCTAATATTGCTCAAAAGCATTGCAGCCTTTGTGATTGCACTTTTCTATGGTTTCCCTAAATATTGGGATTTGGGATACTAGCTATTTTTGGAAAATGGCTTCTGGTCAGATTACATTTCTTCTAAGAAAGCCTCCATAAAAAGGAAGTTAAAATTAGTGTGTCTATGGAACAAATAAATTTCACTGTAAGATTCCAACCAAGGCAAAATTTTACATAATTATTGCCTTTCATAGTAAGCATTTCCTTTTAAGATTGGTTGGAGGTATATAATATGTTAAAACAAAAATAATATATAGCTTTAATTACATTATGTATCTCTTGTGACTATCTGGAGTTTAGCATTCATTATAGAAATTTTCATTCATATTTCCATAAAATTAGAGGTAATGCAATACTGAAGATAAGCAGTCTGACCAAAATAATTGTTCAGGTCTTGTTTTTCCTAAGACCTGGTAGTGCTGGATAAGAAGTGATTGTTGCCTTAGGTATTGCAAGCGTAATGGTTCTAGTACAGAATACTTATTGAGGTTTCTGGTAAAGTTGCAGGGAGCATATTAATGCATATGTTTTCTGTAGTCTTCCGTTGTCTTTGCTCTGCTTAAAAGTTGGTCGAGTTTTTCACTTCAGATTCTGTGGAGAAACTTACAGTTCAGTACCTTTATGTAATTTCTACTTAATACACACCTGCTAGTATTGTAGATAACTATTTACTTTCTTATGCCTTTTGCATACAGCAAAAAGGAACCAAATCAACTTTTCAAGAGCTACTATAGAGTGAACTAATCATACTTAGATAAGACAAAGTGGAAAATTCTGTCTTGGGATCGAGTATAAAAGATAGATGCAAGGCTGTAACTCCTTTGTAAATTTTTGTTCATGTATATTAGTGTGTTTCCGTAAGGGGCGGGGGGGGAGAAGCATGTTGTGGATTAAATCTGGCCCCTTTAATGTTAGTAGGAGTTCTAACTTGAGGAATCCACATATAGTCAGGTTAACTTCTACCATTGCACTCCAAAGCCCATATGACATGCAGAAATGAAGATGCCGTCTGCAGCAGTCTGCTTAGGAAACCTGCCATTGCAGGTCAAGGTTGCACATATTGTGCAGATGCCGCTGAACCTGGGGAAGCAAAGTATTTAGGAAGCTGCCGATCCTTTCTGCAGGCATAGTGTGGTGACTGGTACAGGCACTGCGTTGCCCATGCTACAGATGGGAAGGAGTGCCCATGCTGGCTGCAGGAAGAGGTTGTCTTTTTGCCCACCCAGTCTATGATGTGCTACTTGACAGAAACAAGAAAGTACTCCATGTAGGGAAGGCTCTTCTCCTTTCAGCAGAGTCCCTAGGGAAAAAGAGATTCTTTGTGTATGCAGAAGTCCTCCTCATGGAGCAACTTGGAAGAGCAGAGCATGCATTCTCATTGCAAATCATTATTCTCTTTAGTATATACAGTTGTTTTGTACGGTAGAAATAGGATATTATTTGTAAATAGTTACATGTGCATACAAATGACACCTTACAGTTTTTGTATATTTCACGTGTTTTTATACCAGAATTTTCACTGTAGATTCACTTGAGATAAAACGCCTGTTTCAGTTTATCACAAAACTAATGGTAGTGCTCTTAAGCAGAATCTGTGCTTGGTTCAGGGGACAATTTTTTCTCAACTATTGCGCTTGCTGTTTTGCCAAATTTGAACAGACTTGTTTTAAAAAGAGAAGAACACAGTATTTTTAATTCATTTTCAGTTATCTTACACAAAAGTTTGCATCCACCTAACAGGACCCCTGAAATAGGACAACTTTCTGAATAATAACTAAGAGAAGATTTGACTGTTTAATGACTTTCTGTATTCACAGTTCAGAGAACCATGAATTTCTCTTGATCAAAATTGGACATTGGTTTAATTCGTGGTATTTTCTTGATGCAACTTAAAGGTAGATTACAGAAGGCAAATCCTCATTTTAAGCATGGAAAATACTGACAGATATGGTTTAATGTTCCCAGTTGAGAATCATGGCATTAAATGCATATGATTTAGCCACCTACACTTTATGCATTTCTGATTTGATGGCACGGTGCCTGAGTGCTGTTATAGTTTAATAGTTTTTGTAGCAGTGAAATACATATCTTAACTGGGCAGCTTGTATAACAGAGGTACAGGTATTGCCTTTTTTACAGGAAATTTCTCTTCGTATAGTGTGTATGTGCCATGTGTCTGCAGATACGCACGTTTAATTCATTTGTGCCAATTAAGAATATCTGAAGAGTGTAGGAATATGAGAATGCGTGTACAGATTCCTGTGTGCCAAAGATGGGGTAAAGTGAAATGAGTACGTAAGCATTCCATTAAAACTGCACCATATGCCATCCTAGAGCAGATTACTGTATACAGTCACACTTTCTGAGCATTTCCATGGCAAAGTGTCACCACTGCATATTTGTAAAGAGTAGGAATATAAAGTAAGTGTTGCTGCCACTGTGTTTCTGTGGCTTTCCCATATTAGCCGTACCTACCTGCAGAGGAATAAGACCTAAAAAATTCCGCACTACTACCTAACCTTGCTGTCTCTTATTTAGCACATTTGGTGCTTTTCTTTTTTCCCTGAAAGTGGAAAACTTGTATGTGCTTTTAACTCTGGGGTAACTCATTAATGAAAGTCACAAGCAACTTTTTTTTGAGCATAGCTGTATGCTGCATTTGTCTAGTAACAAACTGTAAGCTACATTTTACAAGTGAGATCCTATAATATCTCAAACAATATGGAATTAGGTGATTAATGAAGAAATGTATCTTCCATGATGCATTACTACACTGCTCATACCTAAGGGCCTAGTCCTATAAACATATTTCTATTTGGGTGAAATACCAAATAAGATTACTACAATAACCTAAGTGACTCATCGCTATAGTAGGTACTGTTGCTGTGAAAGCTTCTAGGGTTTGGGTCCTAGGAGTATGCAACGCTGTAAGTATATTGTGCATATTCAGCTCGCTTGCAGTTATTATGCAAAAAAAATTTCTAAAAAGTACTATTTTGACTTTACTGAAAATATATAAAGCAAAGTGCCTGATTATTAATACAGAATACCTTTTAAGCCCATTATTTGCATTTGGCAGGGTAATGTTTGCTTCTGTATTTTATCTATGGTCTTAATATTTTCAGCAAGAATATTTCATAAACATGCTATATCGAGAAGCTTTCTGTCATGGGAAACAAACAGAAAAAGAAATGTGTTCTGTTAGATAATTTAAAATTGACAAAAACTATGTCTGTAGAAACTTTATGAAAAGAATTACTTTTATATGAAATTATTTCATTTTCTGCATGAGGAACCCTTGAATTCTGGATCTTGGTCATTTTTCTCCTTAGGCTCCAATAATTTGACTTGACTTTTCTCTTCTGCAGTTATCGAAAACAGTTCCAGTATGTCTGTAAGGAAAAAAGAGATTGATCACATTCGGTTTAGATATAAGCTAGGCTCTTGTTCTATGCTGCAGGCAAAGCGATGGTCTAGAGTTCCATCTCCCCCGTGGATAATTGTTAGACATGACTTTGTGAGAGAAGTAAACAATTTTTCCTTCTCTGTTGTTTTCTAAAACAACAAAATAGGCCAGGGTTTGGTCCTTTAATTGAACTAATCACTGAGCTATATTGTTCCATTTGTGGGGTTTTTTTTACATTTTCTTGTCAGTGAAGACACCAAGAGGCATTCACTCCCCAGAAAAAATATCCTTGGGAGGACTTGCAACAAAAGGTATAGTACTACATCTGGTAGAAATACTAGAGAATAGATAGTTGTTCAAAGCCAGTCTTAAATCTCAAAATAAACAGATTAAGCCCTGTTTATAAAGGGGCTACATAAAATACTGGTCAGTTACATGGACTGATCAAACTAATTTTTATACTGGAAAAGACCAAAGGCAGTTAGGACTTATATGGCTATCCACGGCAAATATATAAACGGAGAGATGCTTAAATCAAGAGCTTGGTCCACTTTCTTCACTGAACCTAGACAGGTTGAAGGCATCTGTTTGATTCCATCGAAAATGTATGTATCTTGCAGGATATTCCCCTCATTTTACTTCATGCAATGTTATTTTATTATTTACCTCAGTTAAAATGTCTATTCAGGCACCCTCTGTCCTGTAATGAATTCTAGGTTCTCACGCATCCTTTGCCCATTCCCATACCCCACCCTATTTCATGCCCCAAAAGTAGAAACATTGAGGAGTAATAAAGCAGAAATTGCACATGAGGAATTGGCTCATAGGTTTGGTTCATCAGGCAGCTCTCATGGATTTCAGCAAAGTTTTCACAGGTCTGTGTTTGAATCCTTCATAGCCAGTTTGAACAAAGTAGTGCTTCCACAAGGTGTTCAGCTAACGATCCTTGTTTGAGGAAGGATTGCAGTCTACTGGAGCATGTTCCAGGATGAATTCCAAGACACGAGGGGATTGATTCACCCTAAAGGGAACGTAAAAAGCTTCCAACGGCTCATTTACCACTAGTTTTATCACATATGGGTAGTCTGGCCTTCAGACCTCAGCTGAAACATCTTTCTGTAGGAATGTCCTCCAAAAGATGATCTTATAATGGTAATATATTTTTCTTCATAAGCAGATCTACCTGTTGAATTTTTTTTAAACTACTGTCTGTACGTCAGATTAAAACATCAAATTCCAGAATAGGAAATGGATTAATTAATGAATTCCTGAGAGATTCTTCCATCCAAGGTATGTGCCATAAATAATCCTCTGAATTCAGGTAGTGTGCTACTACAATTGAGTAAGGATGTTACTTCATTCTCTAGTAAGCAATTTAGATCCGTGCAGTTCTGGAATGTGGCAGTGAAATGGAGGAGCTCTATAGATGGCTGAAAATGTCCCGGCTACCTTTTGTACTTGCAGAAAGAGACCCAATTCTCTAGGCGTACGGTGGAGGAGACATTCTGGATTGAAAGATGTACAAGTGGAAGTTTTTGTGATTACATTAATTTTACCCAAAGAGAGGCATTGGGGTGACTTTGCATGTTTATCTGACCCATTAGGCATACTTTTCTTTGAAGTAACTTTTATGCATATTTTTATCAAATGCTTCTAACAAGGTTAATAACGTGACAGTTGACAGAAGTAGTTACCGTGCATTTTCCTGTTGCCTCATGATGGTGAGTGGAAAGCAAAGTAAGAGTTGAGAGTAGGGTGCTATACAATATACAAAATTGCTGCAACAGTAAAATGTTTGTGCTGCTAGTTAGCATACTGAGGTTTGTATTACAAATGAAGTTGTAATAAGGATGTTTATTATCAAAGTGCGAGGCACATATTTTATGATGGTATTCCACTCCTAAAATTCTGTTTTGTATTATATTGAGTATAGTAGATATTGTTGCTGTTGTCTCACGAATTTTGATGTGGTAAAATGAAACATTTTACTGAAAAATATCACATACTAATTGATTTAAAATTACTCTTTGTTGTCAGATATTTAGTTTGTTCTCAGAAAAAAGTTTTTTAAAATAAACTATTTTTATGGATAATCCGATTGCCTAGGTAGTTGTAAGGGACCTATTTAATACCAAAGGTAAAGCCACCCAGAAACTGACTTGGAATAAGGTATTGACACTTTTCTGGAGTGCAGTGGTCGAGTTACACCTGGAATCAGTCAAGCAGAACTTAACTGGTGGTAGCTGTCTATGTCACCAAGCTAAAGGGCTAGGCACACCTAGCAGTTTCCAAAACAAATAGAAAAGGAAAAAAACAACAGGAGTAGCATAAAAGTTGAGTTAACAGACCTAGAGTCATAGCTCGTGTTCACAAAGAAAAGCACAAAGGCTTGTATTACTGATGTGTCTGCTATACCTGGCCTGTGAACTAGTAAAAAACTTCAGTGTGCTGTAAATCCTGTAAGCCTTCCAAAGCACAAAATATTCACCAAGCTACTTTGGGGTTTTCTTGTCGTAGTTCAGTGATATTTTGGAGGGTGGAAAGGACAGACTTGGAGGATAATGAGAAGATATTAAGTGTGTTTTACAGATTTTTATAGATATTTTTTTAGCAAATGGCGTTGCTGTCCTTGACATGAGACCATTGATTAGCGAGAAGTCGATTATTTTACTTGTGCAGTATAAAATAGAAAGAAATCCAAATATCTTGATTTCCTTTTCCAGGATAGTGATTAACTAAACTGGAAAGTAATGGGACAATTTATTTAGCTGACTGAAATACTTAATTCTAAAAACTTACTGATCATATTTTTTTTTCTCAAATACAAGCTTCTTAGAAGAAACATGAAGCAATGCATCATTTCTTCCCTTATTGCCGACTTAACTATTGAAAGGAAAATAGTTTGTGTTTTTTAAAATTAATGCAAAGCCTGAATTGTTGGATGTTCCAGGCTACTGAATAGATGATATAGAGTTACTCTCAATGGATTTTTTTTGGGATGGGGGCCTAAGTGTCCTTATATAAGCTGTGATCCAAGTTATGATAAGAAAGGAGCCTATGGTGAGCAGTAATAATGTTCTAATGCTTCCTTGCATTTGATCAGTAGTTACCAGTTTTTAATACAACAGCCCTCACAGTACTTAGGAGCTCATAGAACATATTGTGATGTTATGTTGCTAATTTGTTTTATAATATAAAATGTTTTAAGCTTTTTGTCAAAAGTGATAACATCATATTACAAATAAACCTTTTTGTGGTTGTAAAATTTAGCTTATAAATCATTCAAATTGAAGTGAAAAAAACACAGGTCATTGTTAATGACAGTCTATCCTACTATTAAGAATATATGTATTTTTGTAAAGGAAAAGCACTTGTAGATATTTAATCAGTCCAATATCTATCTATGTTAATGTTTTGGAAAAAAAAAAAGAAAACAAAATGCTGCTTAGAGAATCACTTACATATTTTTATTTTTTGTGCTCAAATGCATTTTCTGTTGATTTATGGAATGTTTATTCTGTGTGAAGCTGTAGAGTTAGTACAGCTGGGCTAAATGCATTTCTTAACTTAATCAATTGTATTTGACTATGATAATACATTTGCTGTCTGATCAGAAAGCTGATTGCAAAACAGACTGGTGGTGCTGTTTTTCGTCTTTGATATTAGCTTCATCCTGCCTTATAACATTTCTATTTCCTATTAATTATAAAAAATACTACTAATTTTTTGGTGATGTTTGTGTTTTAATGGATGTTTTAGGGTATATTTGGTTATTCAGTTGTATCTTACTATATCTATAAGCGTTTTTACAAAATGGTGACAAAATTTTACGTATGGTATTTAAAAAAACAGTTTCCCAGATGAAAAATTATGCCAGATTAGTCGAGTTTAATACTTACTTTCCTCCAGAGGAAACTACTGCTGGTTACGTGCATGGAACGTGATTGCATCACTAAAGTTTCTGAGCATTTGTACAGATAGTATTTTTTAAATTCAGAATAACTCATTTCTTGTAATATTTTGCAGCTATTTGAAATCTCACTCTTACCTGTATTTTGATTCAACATAGTGGATTAACACAGTTTCGGGGGGGGAGGGGGGGACAACACCAAACAGTAAAGCAAAGAATTTTATTAAAGTACAGTAAAGAGTGGCAACCATATTTTTTTGTAGTTATTAGTGTACATTCCAAAATCTGTTTACTTGTTTCAGTGGGATTCCACTGGGGTCTACTCCGTCGGCCTGATGCTGAGTTAAGCTCTTCAGCTTGACCTCAGTGGAGCTCCTTTCTCTAGTTATCCTTGTAGCTACAACTTGAAGTGACCCAGAGTTCCCACTTCCTCACTGAATTTCCTTTCATGGGTGGCTAATATTGTTTAAATGTAATCTTATTATATTAACCTTCCCATAGTCAACAAGTTTTGCAACATTGAGTGTGTACACTAGCAGTAGAATTCAGTGTTATAAACTCAGCTGAGTAAATACTTGCGTAATTGTCATATTGGGGGAGAATTTCACCCAGACTATGAACCCTTGTAATGGCACTATCTCATTAATTTGCATGCTTCAAAAAGATCTGCAAGTGTTTTATTATTTGAATATTGTCCATTTTTGTAATTTTTGTTGAGAGCGAATTTCTGTATGAAGGTTAACATCTCAGGGTCCACAAAGTAGCATTTTAAAAAATTAAATCCATTTGAGCTATGAGTGCAATACCAGTATTGCAGTCTTGTCTCTTTTAAAGAACCAAATGCATTGTGTTTTGAAGTATTTTAAAAAGCGCTGTAAATTTCACCCAGTTCTACCAAAGGATGTTGGGTTTTTTTTTTCATGTGTGCTAAAATCCTTAGAAGTCAAGTGTGGCCCTGGAAAAAATGACACCTCTAACCGAGTTAGCACTAGTGAGAAATTTTACAATTAGGTAAGGGAAGTGTTGGTACTAGGAGGGGGTTGGCAAAATCCCACGATCCTGCCTCTTGGTGTGGAGCCAAGTGTGCCTGTTCAAAGCTGCATCTATATTTGTAAGCAAGACTTATTATCAAACAACAGCTCATGCAAAGCCTGTAAATGGACCTTTTAGAACGTTGTGTATAAATATATCTGATATGTAATGATATTTCTAATTATGTAGCTACCTGTATGGCTCAGTACTGGTGATGTTAAATTGAGTGCTTCATGCTAATGTCAAGAATGTTCACAGCACCTTTGTAACAGCTGATAACAAATCGCAATTTGGTCTGACCCGTATGCTGCAAGATGCCTCTAGCCCAGTTGGATTAATTTTATGAAAAATCTAGATGAGCAAGAAGTATAACTAATCTGCTTACTAGCACTGAATTGCTCCTTTCTCAAAGCAATAAATATATTCATGTTGTAACATCTGTTGTGCAGCCTACAATACGAGTTGTTTTGTTGCATTGTTTCTATATAATTTATTTTGTGCAATAAAAAAATCTCTGGTTTTATCTGACTTCTCTCTAGTTTGTAATAATATTTGAATTAAAACGTTTATGAGCTTTATGTCTTAATCATGCAAGCATACTATCAGCTCACAGAAATGCAGAGTAGAAAATGGAATGCAGTAATATTTTGCCGTATAGAAAAATCAGAACGTACTTACATGGCCTGATTTTGTTCTCATTAATGTCATAGAGAGCGTTACCATTCATTTTCATGGGTGCAATGCCTGCGTAACACTGAAGTTGTCAGGATTCGTCACCCTGTTTGTAAAATACAACCAGGTGGGTTACACAGTGTGACTGCGTTTGAGGCTTTTTTTAAAAAGTACCTTTCAGTGCTTAACAATCCCATAGAGCTTCTGCCATAGTTTTTTTTTTTAAAGCTAATTTCAGTGCTTGTTAATATGTCAGCTTTATTTTTTCTTTTTTGTTCTCTCCCTTTCTGATGTTTTTCTGAGTTAATATGGTTTCAGTTGTATTTATTGTTCTGTGCGCTTACCTTCTCGTTACCCTTTATTATGTTGTTGGATTTTTTTAACTAAGGTAACATAAAATAAATGCACATGCAAATTGGAAGCTAGAGGATATCCTTAGAAATGAGCCTTTTGTGTGAACTAACAGTCTTCATACTATATACTGAATTATTGCAAAGAAAAACAGTGGGGGGAGAGCTGTTATTCAAGAAAACACATACCTTTTATCTGAGATGCTACTGTGAAACCTGCAATACCACCGCATGAGATCTGAGGTGTGGTTCACATTCGGAAACGATAGAAAGGATTGCTGGTTAAACTAAAACGACCTGAAGACAAATAGCATTTTGCATCCACTTGTAAAATCCTTCTAGATGTTAGCAGAAGACGATACCAATTGCTTGTGAACACAAAATGTGAAGGTATAGATAGTATACTGCAGTATGTACCTATGATGAAATGAAACACGTTTTCCTTGGAATTTGTTAGTAACGTAGCAGTTTTCTGCTACACAGGCGGAGAGCAGTCTTGGCACCATTGGCTGCTATGTAACCTGCGCAGCAGAAGCAGTGCAGCCTCGCTGGCTTTCTTTGAACCTTTTTCATATTGAATATTTGACCTCCAGATTTGTCAAAGGTCATAGACTAATACTGTCCCTTCTTCTAAAAGTGTTCTTGAGACTTAGGGTCACTCAGTGGAAAAAAAATCCCAAACTTTACATAATGCTTCTACGTAATGATACTACATTCTTTATCAATCAGAAATAGAATCATATTTAAGTGCAAAATTCCACTCCTAAGTAGCGAGCAATGTTTCCTCGCACAAGACTTCCATTAGAAATGTTGGTGATTAAATTATTTTAAAGAACTACTCTGTTTCAGGTAGCTAAAAAGAGAATCATTGTGGTGAAAAAAACATGCATGGGACCAGTAACGTGCCTGATCAGTCATAACCCCGGATTATGTTTTATTGAAGGAGGAAGGTAGGTGGTACACAAACAGCTATTTACATTAGGGGCACAGCATATGAATTTCCCTGTTAGAACTGTGATTCAAATTGCTTTCTATCCGGATTTTTTTTTTTCTTTTATTCTAGAAGAGAATATGCTATACAACATCACTATAGGCAAGAGTAATGTTTTTCAAAAGACAAGTGATTTAGTAATATAGTTTTCATTAAAGAAACAGAAATTTGCTGGCAGTATGTAATATGAGCACCTCATGCCAGTGGCAGACTTCCAACATCTTCATTTGGAAAGAAGACTGCTGCATTCATAATTCATAAAAGCATTGGCATTTATCCCATTAAACTAACACAGGAAGAGAAAACATTCTTATATTCAAAAACACTCTGTCCATCTTTTCTAAACTATTTATAGGTGAAGTTCTGTCCTTTCCTGCAGTACGCAAATAGCTACAGTAAGTGCATTTATAGATACAGAAGATAATTCCAATAATGAACCTATTCTTAAGAAAAGCTGTACTTATTACCAGTTTTGGAGACACTTTAAATTCCTTGGATTTCATTTCATCCTTTGGTGATTGAAGATGCACATGTATGTGTCAGTGCCCCTGCAGACTTCCAGCGTTGTTGCCAGTAGCCTCTACAGATTTTAATGTTCTAGTATGTCCGTAGAACTGGCAGAGCTTGTTACTAACCAGTATTCTTCCTTTAATTTTTCTGTACGTCTTTCTCCACGTGGTATGATTTTGTCTTGAATACTTTCTAAAAAGTGTTTTATTGCCATGCTCCTCCCTCTAAACTACTAAAAGTGATGCAGACATAAAAAGGTTACTCTGTGCTCATTTCGTTGTTACACTGCACCCAACATCAAGATTTCTGAAGATCTTAAAAAGTGGGCTCAGGAACTTCACTGCTGCTCCTGCGCTTTGCTAATTTATGATGTTGAATTCATAAACCACCTTATTACTCATTAAGAACTCCCAGCAGAAAAATGGCTTTGAACAGCAGATCTAATGGTGTCTTCTGAGACATAATGCGTGACTCATGTTAAGAAATAAATAATCTATTTGTGATATAAGGGGCTACTTGCCTAATTCCACAGGACTCACAAAATTCAACACAATAACTTGAATCTGGTTCATGTGAACAATTTGACTGTCACCAGCCTTGATGTAAAAGAATTTCATCATTGCAAAAAATGGCACTTGTTCTAGTGTACACCTAAGAATTGTTAGCCTAGCTGAAAATAATGGATTTCCTGCTATTTATTGTAAAACCTACTATATAGCATTGGGTATAGAGTATGTCTTAGGTTTTATACTGCATGTATTAAATAACTCTACAGATTTTCTATGGTACAGCATCCAGAATTGGCTATCTGGACAGCATTCATTCTCTCTAAGTTCTGGAATGTATTTGAATCCATCAAAATGGAAAGGAAAAGGGATGTACTCCCAATGGGTACCCCTTGGAAGCAAACAGCATCCAGAATAGCACCTGTATTTTTATATGTATTCTTTCTTCATCTCCAGTGTTGATTGCATTATAAAGTTAAACAGCAATTTCACAGACTTCTTCTAGACCCTTCCTCTTTCTGCAAACGTTCAGCTTAGATTGTTGTTCACTGCTCATTAAAATCCCTGGAACAAGAGCGGGGGGGGGGGGGGGAAAAGGCATGGATCTGTACTGGTAAATAGTTCTGTAACTTGCAGCAGTCAACCTACCCCCCTTTTCATGTTCTGATTGCCAGAATCTTTCTTCTTAGAGTGAAAAGGTGCTTCCAGAGTACCTTATAAATAAATGGAATAACATTGCTAATCTGCTTCAGGTAAGAAATATGTAACTTGTTTTTCAATTTTTGAATAATTGCTATTTTGGAGAGCTCTCTGGCTAATACTTTGAGAGGATGAATGTGTGTGTTCAGAGCATTACCCATCTGATCTGACATTTTTTTATTTATTCACAACCATGTAAAATCAAAAATGTTTGGTCATTGTGACAGGGTAGTGGAAATTTGTGTTAATACAAGAATAAATAAATAAATAATGCTATAGCTTATTTAGAGAAGTAATACGATGAAGGATGAAATCTGCACTGTTCTTGTTTTCAACCAAAGGCTGCTATAATTTAATTTTCTATACTTGCTATGAAAAACACAAGGAATTATGTTGCGGCATGATAATAGCATGAAACCAAAAACGTGTTATGTAGATGCTTAATCCAAAAAACAGGCATGTGCTTAAAGAATGCTCACATGTGTAACGTGCAACATGCGTACATAGGATTTTAGTGATGCTATTCTGGAAATACGAATTGGCCTACTGGTAGCATGTTCTCCATTTGTTTTACAAATTGTATCTAAAACAAGAAAATCACCTGGAAAATGGATGCCTACCATGTCAATGGAATCTGAAGTCCTTTGTAGGTTATGTATTTAAAACATACACACGCAGGAGTGACTTTGCCATGGCAACGTGGACATAGGTGAAAGTAGAATAGAGCAACTTAGCACAAGAAAGTAATACCACATTCAGCTGCAACTGCAAGATAAATTTTCAAGGTAAAAGTAATGTGAAATCAGAATTCACACTGAAATCTGTTCAGGTCTGTCCCCTGGCCTTGGAGAGAAAAGTGCCCAGAAAAACCCTGTCAGTGACTGCACGGGTGAGCTGCGTCCCATCTGCATTCAGCCTCAAAACGCTCTTATTTCTGCCTGCAGCTCCTGGCCAAGACCTATTCTACGGTAAACAAATTCTCAGGAGTTAAAAAATTCTTTCATCGGGAAACAGAGTAATATGCTTTATCACTAGGAGCGTTAATAGAGGTTCATTTCCCAACACAGGGAAACTACGGTAATCCCTGCTTAAATAAGCTGAAGAGAAGCTAAATTATTTTGAATTCTTTGTAATATCTGCTGGATTTTGAGAAGGGGACCGATGTGGTAGGAGAGACTAGTTGTCTTTCCAGGGGAGAGGGCTGTGTATTAATTTTCTTTATTCTGATGTCATCTAATCCTAGTCCCAGGAGGAGACTGGCTAGAGCCAAAGTTGAATAGCCTGTAAGAAATTCAGTCTTCACCTCTCGTAGTTCTCAGCTCTCTCAATTGCACAACAGCAGGTGGGGCCAAGAATTTCCAAAGATGTAGCATCGCAGATAGTGCCATGTGGAGGGAATTGCTCAGCGTGCCAACAGAAGGGAATACCAGGCAGCCACCCCGCAGAGCAGCAATGAGGCAACCAGTTGAGTCCAAGTACCGTAGCTGCGTTGGTACAGCACTGCTCAAGCTATTAGCAGCTCTCTGCCATGAGTGTGGAACCTGGCAGCAGATAGGCATGGCTGTGGGTTTTGAGCCAAGGTGCCAGCTTGGGTCATTGCTAGCCAAGCCACCTTTACACCACGCTTCATTGTATACAATATGTTTGCCCATGGGCTATACGTAAAAACCTGCATTTCAAAGTATATTACCTTTCACCAACAAATACATTTTTAATATCACCCACCTTCTTAACTGCTGCCAAGCCATGTCTTGGGTTAAAATAGGTGACCAACAGGTATGACAATGTTTCTTAAATGTCCTCACGTTTTACTACTAGGAAGCTTAGACTTAATTCCAGCCACTGTTAGCGTTGAGTTACCAAAGAATTTGACCCTGGAAAAAGTAGAAGGGCATCTTAGAGCCTTACCACAGAATTACAGACAGAAAAAAAGGTGTCCTAGCTATGGCAGAAGATAGGAGGCTTCTTGGTGTGGCCGTCAGCCCGAGACTGAGGCTGTGAAACCCAAGTGCAAGGCTCAGTCTGTGGATTCACATGTTTCTTGTTGCTAAATACTTTGGGAGCAGAGGTCTTGAGAAAGGAAAGCCACCTGTTGTGAAGCAGCTGTATTGTCTGGTCTGCTTTCATTTCCCCGCGAGCAACCCCTGAAATAAGAATATTTATTTGGGAGTGGTAGTGGTGGAAAATAATGTGGTAAGGAGTGCACAGTTGTGAATATAAATAAAACATCTCTGAGAAAGTAAGCACTAGATAGTGCTTCATCCTATTAATAGCTTCTAAGAAAAGATACCATGTCCCAAGAGCAAAAGCATAGTGGGTTGTAGCCTGCTGCTAAGGGAACTTATCTAAATGTAGTCCACACAGAGGCTTATGATTGTTTCCATTTACTCTGTGAGTCAAATGTGGTTTTTTCCACTTCAGTGCAGGATTAATTATACACATCTCTAAAAGCCTACAGGTACAAGCACCTCTAATGCAACAGACCACAAGGCACATATACATTTCTAATTGGAAGAGCTGAAGCTGAAGCAAATCTGTATCTCTTCATGCATCAGTAATATTTAGAAAAGGAGGAGAAATCCAGCTTTGCTGAACGATTACCTGTGAAGGTTGCATTAAGGATGCTCAAAGTGTCATAGATCCCTTACAAGCTGGACTTCAGATGCTCCAGTTGTGCTTCTACAAAATTCAGAAAGAGGGGTGGCAAGAAGGTTCTCCCTGACTTCCATGAATATGTGAGCAACCCAGCAACGCCCAGGTGCCGAAGTGATTCTGAGTTAGAGTGGGGAGCAGCAACACAGCTGATTGCTGTCAGCAGAGCAATGTGGAGGCATGCAAGGCCCAGGTTCCAGATAGGGACACAGAGAAAACAGAGGCATCCATCCCAAGCAATGGGAGGAATGGTTCCTCCGTGGCTCTCCAGAATCAGATGGGTCAAGGCTTGTTTAGCTTTCACCCACACCCAGTGCTTTTGTCAAGGGTGGAATGCATACGGAGAGTTTGTGCTTTGCATTCAAAGAAAAATTACTTTTTGACAATTTTCCAAAAGCTCCAGGCATTATTGTTTTTTTCTAAAGTTAACGGTAAAACCCAATACTGGAAGGCCAGAAAGCAAAGCTCCTCCTTAGCACTGAGAGACCATCGGTGTCGTGGAGGGACTGCAAACAAGACAGCAGCAAAGGAAGAGGGTTCTGTGATTGGGAAATGTCTTATTAAATAGAAAAAACTACAGAAGATTTTAAAAGCGACTCACTGGGTTGTACATCAAGGTAGTAGCCAACGAAAGCAGAATAAGAAAAAAAAGAAAAAAGCTGGTTTTATAGATGTTCTCCATGTTCGTTAATATCTGGCCTTTTTCCTGTACAAAGACAATAGTTGAGCCCTAAGCTGTTGGCATAGAATTTACTGCTGTTAATGATCAGTCCAGAGCAGCCGCTCCCTGGGTTCATATGTGTCCAAGTCAGGATTCTAAACTGTAAATAATACCGTTACAGTGGTTAGGCAAAAACTAAGCTTAAATGCAGGAGACAGCTGCTGCAGATCAGCTGTGATAGCTGGGGAGGAGGTGTAGAGAGTTATCTTAGGGTTTGGAAGCTCCATCCGTGTGCAGTCTGTCATCAGCCCTGACCTTTAGGAGCCTGGTGTTAAATAGAGCGACTCCGTACCCAGGCAGGATGAGACACCAAACACCACTGTGCAGCTCTAGCTCTCTTATGTGGTAAGGATTTCTAAAAACATCGTTAATCTCCAGGATCTATTATTTTCAACAGGTGATGCAGCTGGAGCTGGACTCTTCTGATAGCATTTATGCCAGGTAGTTATGTAGGAAAACTAAGGTAAATTGTTCCGATGCTCTGCTGCCCTGCAATAAGCAGAACAAAGAGAGCAAAGCAGTTACTCGTATTCGGGAGCTGTAGGTAGGAATGTACAGGACCTCCATGTTTTAAGCTCATTATATATGATACATGCCCCAGATATTTGTTTCAATTGCAGAAGGATTTTGCTCACCATCTTTTGTTATCAACTCCGTTCAAACAGCCAATGGGCTTGTGAAGCCACGAGCTTTTGCCGTTAATTTTACCAGCAGCAGTGACTATTCCATTTGCCCTCAGCACCAGAAGTCCCATCCGAGAAGCCAGCTGCGTTCTGTTACCAGTTTCCATCCTTTCAGGTTGGATCTCCTATCAAATCAGGTGCTGACTTATCAGATCTTACAGAAGATTTTCCTCTGTTCATCATTAAAAATGTCTTTGTCCTTTTAATAGCAACAGCTCTGCTTGAAATTACAGTGGTTAATTTCTTTGCAACCGGCTCTCCCGGTGCTGGTTGTGTCAGCAGGATGGAAATCGCTGCCAAACCAGCAGTCACAGGTATGTGCAGTTGCCGAGGTCTGAATGCAAAGCTGTCCTCAGCCGCTCCTTCCTTATTAGCACAACACCAAAGCACGGGGCATCCTCCCCAGGCTGCCCCTACTCCGGAGAATTCCCATCCCACCCATGAGAGGTGGCACGAACCCACGGGGGGTTTCCCAGGGCAGCAGCATCCCCCACCCGGCCCTTGCCCTGACTCACAGGGGCGAGTTAGGTGATTTGTCCCCCCCCCGCTTAGGAGACTCCCAGGAGATAAATTCCTGGGAGATGGGCTAATTTTGTCTCTTAAATGGTGACACCTGTAACATAAATAGTGGCTTGCAGTGCCTAAGGTAGTGAGACCCTCGATGCTGCAGAGACAGAAGAGTTATTTTAGGCATGTGAATAGATCAATTCTATGAGTGTCCTGGTTAGCCACACTTGGTTAAAAATGCATTATTTTCTTTTTATCCTGGCAAATACATAATAGGTAGAGATATCAGTTTATCCTTTCATTCTCTTTCCTGCTATCATTATTCACAGTGTTTTTCTCTTGGTTTTAGCTTCATATCATAGGCTTACAATCGATGGTCCCAATTCCTTCACACCTCTTTTACATTATGCTTTACATACGGCGAGGATGGATGCTCTACATCGGTATTGCATTTCTGAGTCATTTCATGATGTTTGTTTTGCCCATGAAATATCCCCTTCTCCATAACCGAGTGCTTTTCCTTCTATTTTTTTCCCCTGTGCCTCCTGCCTCTGTGGAGACTTCTTTCAGTTGTTAACAACCTTTCTTGACATTATGCCTGAGACCAATTGTCATATTTCTTTTTCTTCTTAAACATTAAATTTAAGTCTTCATTTTTCTGTCTTCTTCCAAACTTTATCTAAGAACTGCTAAAGCACTCACTGAATCCTGCTTAAGGGTGCCAGTGCCCCTTCTACCCCAGTGTGACTCCCAAGGAAATTCAAACTGGGGCCAAATTCTGTGCTGCCTTTGCCAACGTGTTAGGACTGGGGAGACTGCATGTGGCAAGAATCTGGACAAGGTAAAGCCCTTCTGCAGGAGAACCTAATTCTAAGCTTTCTCAGTTTAAGTCTGGACTTGCTCCAGGAACACCATGTTCGTGTAAAGCAGATTAGATTAGATCCCAAGATCCTTTTTGTAGTACATGCAATATTGGACCTCATCTTTCTTATTGCAAACAAGAGAGATGTAAAAATAGTGTTGTTGTGTACTTCCCTCCTGTGATTAACGCTATTGGGGATTACTTGTTGCAGGTTTGCAAAACCAGACCCTACTCAAGGAGCTTTGAGGGTCTCCCCAGTGGCATCCATCCATAAGCTGAAGTAACGCAGCTGCAGGATTCCACCAGGATCTCCAGGTAAGGCTTTGCTCCCTTTCCAGTGCGGACCTCCTCCTGGCACGAAACAAGGCAGTGAGACGAGTTCCTCTGTCCCACCGGGCCAGTTTCAGGACCGCAGTAATTTGTGCTGCACACAGGGGACACCTAGTTGGAGTTAATGTCACCTTTGCATTTGTTTCAACATGAAAACAATATTTATAGTGGAAGTGGGTTGACTGTAAACATAGTGAGAATGGACCAGAGCTCATCATTGCTGTTTATTAATCTTTCAGTTAGCTAATTAAAGCAGCAGAACGTGGTCTTGCTCTCTGCGTTGTTTCCTAGTATAGATAAAGTATTAATTTCAACCTTAGCTGCAGGAGGACATTGGCAAGAGATGTTTGGATCTGAGTAGGTTTCCGGCTTTGTTTTAGTCTGTTTCTGAACATCTGCTGGGGTGGGTGGCTGCTTCAGGGGGGAGTGAAAATTAACTTTATTGATTGAGTAATTTCCTTTATGAAGGATCTGAAGGGGATGGCTGCCTGCAGAAATAATATTTGTTAAATGGCCATATTTGGAAAATGAGTCAGTGAGAAAATAGCATGTAAATCCCCCGGCTTATCTCCACCAGGGAAAGAACAGAGACGTGCTAAGAAAGGGGGAGAGATGCTGACTTGGAGATGCCGAGCTAAAATGACCCTGACAGGAATTTTGTTTGATTTTGAACTGAAAAAATTAATCAGGAAAATTTTGGAACTGGCGATTTCAAATGCTAAAACTTTTTCCTAATGAAAAAATTTGCACTGAAATAATTGTCCACCTGCAAAATATTTTTAAGTTCAGAAGTGTCCACTTACACTAGGTATGTAAGATTTTGCAGCTCTATCCTTTACCTACCTTCACCAACTTTTTCTAGAAAAAAGACCTAATGGAGAACACAATGATGCATTTAAGGTATGAATAATAAAAGAAAGGGAAAAGAAACATCTTTGTGTTGTATGAACTACAACAGCATAATAGTCAAGGCTGGAAAGGCCCCAAAAAATTAAAATAAAATATCTTGCAGACAAATCCTTGGGTTTCAGACAGCTAGGCAGCAGCCCATCTAATTAGCCACAGTTACTGTCTCTTTAGCAGCTTTGTCACTGCTGACCTTTCTCATTTACTGTGAGTCTTTGTAGAGGACATTTTCCGTACTTTTTTGTCCTGGCAGCTGGCTCTTTAAACCCAGGAGCAGACTGAAATAGTCTCTACCTTCTACCAGTTCGTGGGTGTCTTGGGTCTCATTTTCTCCTGTGCTCCCGAAGAGATGCCACAGCCTCGCCTGGCTTTGTGTCGATGTGGGCTTGGGGTGACTGCTAGGGAAGTGGTAACGCTCGTTATTTAGAAACCTGGGGAGAGGTGGCAGGCGAGAGGAGACTGGCAGCACTCCGGGCAGAAATGCAAAGTTACATCATTGCTTTTGTCCTCAGCCCTGGGACTGGGGTGGGAAATGGTAGGTGAAACAGTATGAAATCTGTTATTTACTAAGTAAGCTTTTAAAACCCCCGCGTTAGTCTGGGAGGCTGCCCGTGGAACAGAACAGCTCTGCACTGATGCAGCTGAAACGTTCCCTGCCAGAGCTAAAACCAGCACAGCTCAGCACCAGAGAGGGGGTCGCAGTAAGATGCCGTGGGGTCGAGCAGCCACCCTGGGAGCGCTGTGGGGACCACCGTGCTCAGGAGTGCCACGTCCTGGGGAGCCCCTGAGGCTACGCTAGCAGCTGGGAGAGGCTCCGAGGCAGAACAAACACGCAGGCCCAGGAGGGACAGGGTGGTCTGGCCGTGCCCCGGTGTCAGCACGTGCCCGCCCCTTCTCTCTTGGCACTGCCAGGCACGGCTTCGCCTCACCTCCCTGCTCCTCTCCATGAAACTGTTGTGCGTTTGGGAGACAGTGGAACACAGTCTTTTAAAAATACTTCGATTTATCATTGTCTGATACCAACATTATTTTCTTTCCCCACTGATGCCAGAAAAAACACATACTGCATTAAAGCAAATGAAAAACTCCTGAGTCTCATCTGTGACGAGGAGTGTTTTCCAGCCCACCTGAAAACTCTTATCTCTGGAGTGGTTTTGCTCTATAATTTTTCAAAGATGTAAGTTCCAAAGGTTCTTACAGGAAACCAGTTGATCAAAGCAGTACTGAAATGTAGTTGTCGTGGGTAGTGCTGCAAATATGACCAACACAGGGTGGACTTCAAGGTGTGACACATGCACAAAGCAAGCTGCAACGCAGCAAACTGTAATGGGGCGTGTGCGGGATGGCCCTTCGCTAGGGGACGGGGCTGTCACAAAGACAACACCTTTGAAAAATATGACTCCCTACGTGTCAGAGGGCGTTAGCTCTGGCCAGTGAGGGTTTTGGCAACTCTCTAAAAGATGATCCTTCTAAGAATAATATTTAAACCCTCTGTTTACAGTAAGGGTTGTGCTCTGGCCCTGGACTGCAGTGTTGTTATCCTTGTTCTGTTTGCTTTAATAAAGACGGATGTATCACCCTCATGTCCCAGTGAAATACAAATTAGGTTATTTCCTTCTAGCTGAAGCTTCCTCTATATCTTAATTGGATGTATTCTAATTCACCTTGTGAGGTTGGGGAAGAGGAACGTGCTGTGCAGAAAAGCCTGCCCAGTCCTGGTCGTGTAGGAGGTCTAATGGGTGGGCTGATGAGGTTGTTCCATCAGCTCCCTTGAAGTACCCCAAAGCCCCCATTTCAGTGTCCATCAGCTTGCAGAAGAGAAAGCGATTAAGTGTTGCATGAAAAGTTTGCACAGTCCTTACAGATGGATGAAGATCTATACTATTGTATGTAACCTGACACGATTATTTAAATGGCCGACATGTTTAGAAATTCCTAAAGTCTTCACTGACTTTTTTCCCCAGGCAGCATATTCAGAATTTGAAGTAGGTGTTGCTAGTGCCCATTTTATTCTAGCCCCATTACCTTGAGCTGCACCCTTTCTGTGAGACGCTAGCTATATATTAGCTAGCTCCTGCACTGTGGGTGTCTTGAGAAGTCAGGCAGGTATCAATCCTGATCTCCATTCCAAAATGGCAAACGTTCATCTGCTTTGGCATTGGATTTGGCGTAGAGGATCGCGTCAGTTACCCTAGTATGAAGAAGAACAACAAACAACCCTGCATTTCCTGTAGTAGATTTACTCCAGCTTTGTGTGGACTTCAATAGGGGCACAAGTGACTCTAGTTCAGTTGACCACAACTGGTTCCAAAGACAAGAATTAAAATCCTTCCTTAAAAAAAAAGAAACCAAACCAAAAAACCAAATACTTTAATGTCTTTTGTCCTCCATCCTGGTGTATTTGGGCTTACTTCCAGCAGGAAGACCAGCTTTTTTTTTTTTTTTTTAAACAAGTGTAATTATTGATAAATAGATTATTGGGGGGCTGAGGAGGAGGCTGAGCGTATGACAGTGAAGAAGAGAGCTCAGGGGGGTGGGCCTGTTTATCCTGGAGCAGAAAGGGCTGGGAAGATCTAACTGCATTCTTCCGCTAGTACAAAGGAGTGTTAGAAGCTTAAAAGAGGTAATTTCAGTAAACAGAAATTTCATTAAATACCAAAATTCTCTGTAGGCAGAGGAACAGGGACTGGCACAGAGGTTACGGAGTACTGAGAATTAGCCTATGCCTGCATACTGGTAATACCTGCTCACTGCTAGAAGAAAGCCAGCTTATGCGATGTTCATCACATATTTTCTGAGGAGGGAATATCTGGGGTTTTCAGCATTCTTGCGATTTCTGAACATGTATCGCGTCGTCGGAGTTGCTGTCCTGACAGTGGGTGGGAAAAAATAAAAAGCTTCAAGTTAGAAGCCACAGTTTCATGGGAATTGTAAATGTCTCAACGAATTTCAGTGGATCCTTAAGCAAGCAAAATGAGAGACTACTCCAAGGCCTCTGTGTAATCAATTTCAACATTTATGACTCAGACTATGAAACAGGCAATGCTGAATTATTCACTCTGGGCCAAGAAGAAAAATAAGGCAGCATATCTTACCATACTGTGAAGTATTATTACAGGACAGCAGCGGTATGTTGAGCTTCTAAAAATCCTGTTAGTGTAAATGAACTGAAAAGTAGCAAAACAACACAGGCTTGGCTTCTGGACATACACAATTCAATTTCATAGATTTTTTTTTTTTTTTTTTTTGAACTGCAGTATTTTCAAAGCACTGGAAAAGCTGAAGTGAGAATATGTATATTTGTGTATTGAATCAACATGATGTAGCATGATAACTGTTATTTCAGTTGCCTTTGATCTTTTGCACTCAGGACAGTAGGGCTTAAAGGCCCGGCAGGGTCACAGCCTCTCCATCCCCTAGGCCTTGGCTACGGATGCCTGAAGCGGTCATCATTTGGCACCTTCACTGTAGTCTACAAAACTCAACGCATGATCTAAGCTCAGCTTATGAGTATCTGTTGGTATTTTTTCAGGAAGATCGTGCCCTGAGACCATCTTTTTTGCAATTTGACTAGCTCTAAATAACCCAGACCTAATACTAACACATTGCTTGAAAAGAAGTTATAGGGGAAAAGCACTTTTCAGCCAAAAAAATAACCAGCGAAAAAATCCTCCCCCGTGGCAGGGGGTTGGAACTAGATGATCTTTAAGGTCCCTTCCAACCCAAACCATTCTATGGTTCTGTGATTCTATAAATCAAGTGTAAGACCATTTCACCTGAACGGTAAGGTCAGTGTAGCGCTTGTACATGTCGGCTCAATCCTGAAAGTGTCATTATTACCATAGCAATTTTTAGACAAAATCACTAATCTTTTTTTTCCTAACATTTTAGATTAGCAGTCAGAAAGCTTGAGAAGAGGGTCATGCATGAGTCTATATGCTCACTAAGAAGTTGCCTGGATAATTACCTGAGTGAAATGTCCTACTATAGGCTTTAAGCTTCAGGGAGAAGACTTCCTGCAGGACCCTGGTCTTGGCTCTGCCCTGAGGATGGTTCCAAGGTCCATTCCTTCAAGGAGTAGGGTACAGCTTGCTGGGTGTGTCAAATGTGCACCTTAAAGCAGGGGATTTACATTCGGTTCCCTTCTCAGCCTGAGAGAATTCAAATCCACATGTCCTATTTTCAAGGCTTATCCTGGAAGAACACCCTTCCCCTCTCCTTTTGAATGTGTGCCACCAAAACAAAATTAATTAAAACTAGAGAAAGCATGAATACAGAGAAACAAAAAAGCTGCAGGACTGTAGGTTAATGCTTAAGGCACTCATGAGGAAGACGGGTGTTGTGAGCTGTGGTTCCTGCCCCCAAGATAAGTTATGTTTGGCAATTGAAAAGTAATATATGCAAGCATTTCTAGCAGCAGAGAGAGTAACCAGGACTCCCTGCTTGCACTGGAGTGCCCTGAGCATGGTAAGTGCTTCTCTGACTACTGTCACAGCTTCAGCTGGTGGGATGGGGAGCATTCCCTCATGGAGGATGAAGCTGTCACACGGTGACAAAGACATCCTGCTAAGGATTACAGCTTTCTTGCCCACAGGCAGATGCTAAGCATCAGACCGATAATGAATTAAGAGGACCCCACCTCATCCTCTGTTCTACAAGAAGACAGGAGCCACCATAGTATCTGTCTGCATCTCTGAGACCTGGAAACCAACTGCACCATGATCAAATGATTCCTGCCGCCTGGCTGAGCTAAAGCCCTGTCTCTGAGTGTAGATCAGGTTGAAGCAGAGCTGGATGCTCAGCTCCTCTGCTCTGTCTGAGCAGAGACAGTTCTGGATATAAAGCGGTGCAGCTCAGGGCACCTGGGCATTGTGAAATGGAAAAAGTAGGTATCTGTCAAATTGAGTTTTCTCTAGTGCTAGGAGGCAACCAAGCAAAGAGAGTCTGGGATCAGGTACTTGAGTCCTGCACAAGTCCTTTTTCATGTTGCCTTGTATCCTTTTTTGTCTGGGTTGGGTTCGGTTTTTTTTTCACCTCAGTTAGTCTGAATTCCCTCATTGCAAGGACCCTATCAGGTCTCTGAAAGGATGAGCATTTCAAGGAGTTAGGTATTATTCGTGCAACTAAGCGTAAGAAATGCCCTCCATTATAAGGAAAAGCTAGATTTAAACCTGCTTCCAATTTCTGCATTAATCTAAAGATTGTCTGTTCAAGAAGCTTCTGATGACAGTGCTGTTCATTTTAGTACTTAGTGATACTAGCTGCTTTTGAGGATGTGTATGTTTGGCTGTAATGACTTTTTGTCTGGACATGCTCAGCCAGGACATGTTACTGGAAGAGGGATCAGCATTGGCTCGCTCCTACTGCATTGGCAGGCATTCCCTGTCACTGATGTCTGTTTTCTTTGCCGCTGGAGCCAGAGAGAGGAGACTGAAATGAAAGTTGGGATTGGCAAGGAAAGAGCGAGGTGTAAAAACGTGAATCTCGGCATTCTAATCACAACTATGGTTATAATTAGAGATACGGCAAAGATAAAATATGCAGCATGCCTGAGGGACCTATATATCCAACTGCTCCTGGATTGCTATCTGACAAGTTAATTAACCACAACAATTTTGAAATACATACTCAGAATGATTGCTTGGGACTGGACTTGGCATTCTCTCATCATAATGACAAGGAGAGAGCAGATAGAAACTTCAGGGAGTACAGAAAGCAGTGAAATGAGAGAACTATTTCTCAGCGAGAATGAGAGTGTTCAGTCTAGTAAACCCTGCATTACAACTGATATTAAAGATGAGTGAGCTCCCTCCCAACCTCAGTCTGGACTCGGAGCACGCTTAAACTTCAGCAATGTGGAGGAAGACGAAAGAAGTTTTCCTCTATGGCTGGCCCACTTCAGAATAAATTTTAAAAAAGACCTTTCCTGGCTTTAAGGAGGTTTTTTTTCCTGTTCTTCTGTTTTCTAGTGTCTTCCGTGTTCTCTTGCCCAAGAGCAGGCACTTCTGAGTCACGAGGCTTTCTGTGGATGGCAGAACAAGAGCGTAAGCAGTGGAATGATGATGGAGCATTTCTTTAGGGTTAGCAGAAGGAGGCTCTGAATTTGGCTTACTAAATTACTATCTCAGCTGTAGGTGCTTGGGTACATAGTGCTGAGTATCTACACTTAGAGATGTCACTGTTGTTTGGTGTGTGCTGACAGATTCTGGTGCAGAGGAATGAGATCCTTATCCAAAGTAGAAAAATGCAGAGGTGGCCATAAGTGATGATTTCTGTATTGTGTGAAATGCTGATGTGTCAGCATTTGTTCTTGTCTTGTCTGCTTGGGACCGAGGTGAAATAATGCAACTTTTTTTTGACCTGTAGAAGATGTCAGTCATGTGGAAACTGTTTTCTGGAAAATTTCAGATGGGTTTCTATACCGACGACACCTACAAGGACTTGGCAGAGCACTTTGACCATGCTTCAGTGGCACTCTGCCACACCAGTGGCCTACGTTTGCTCACCTTTTGGTCTTTGCTGAGTGTACTGCAATCCCCCTCTCTGTTGCTCCAATAGAGATGCACTGTTCCAAGATTTATAAGTTCAAATAACTGGCTCTGTCCATCTCCTCAAATGTGGGAATTTGAACTGGAAAACATAATTCATGCGGGGAAGTTGCCCTCTGTTGAAACCATATGACTAGCAACTTGAAAATACTAAAGAATTACAAGTGAAATAGGGGGCCTTGTAAGTGAATTGTAGATCCCTAGTCAGACCCAGCTTCTTTCCTTTTGCAGGTAGAGTTTGATTCGTGTGGTTTGTTGGTAGAGAAAAGGCATATCTGTAGGAGATGGCACATCAAAGAGCTCCATCATAATTTTCCTTGGCTCTGTGTATATACATTTATTAAAAGGGTTTTTAAAAGTACTTTTCAAAATTTCAACTTCTTTTCTTTTTTATTTGCTATAGAGGTGTATTTATGCTTGGTCTGATGCATCTCTTGTGTATCTTGTCTTTTTGCAGAAGTTTGCTATTAAAAGAGCGGCTTCCAGTAACTGGCGGGTTTGTGGTGGAGGTTCCTTTCTGTGTGTGAATGTCGGGGCTACCTTCATTTCCTGAATAATTGATGAGCAAATGAGGGCATCTCTTCTGAACTGAAAATTAATTGCAACCAAACTTTAGGGCCCCCCAAAGATGATAAACAAAAACAAACCACCTCATAAAAATGCGAGTTGAATAAGCTCACGCTTTCTTCTGTGCCAGGATAAACATCTCTGTTTAATCAAAATCTTTTCAGTTGCACTGTTTATTCACCCGCGAGCACTACAGCACGTTCTCCTACCCTCACCCCAATTCCTAGTTCTCTTTCAAGCCGCTAATACCCTGTTCCAGGAAGAAATCTGGAAGGAGGGCATGAAGAGGGATTAGGAGTCCAGTACAGCCATACTTGATTATTGCAGACAGTAGGAAAAGTATGAGATGTCACCGTATTTTGGATAGATGTTTATAACTATTGAGAGAAAACAGTAAGATGTAGTAGATGTAGCTGAGCGTTCATTTTCATTTTAATATGTTGGGTATTTCTGATTGAATGAGAAAACTCCACAATGCCAATAGACCAAAATGAAGTTTTGGAGCAAAAGCCACATCTTGCAGTCCTTAATCAAGCAAATCTCCTAATAATTCAGATGGAAATCTTGCTGCAGGAAGGATCATTTTTTGGCAACAAAATATAAGTGCTACAGCAAAACATGAATAATTTTGACATGATTTACTTACTTTTTTCTTTGTAAATGACTTTTTTCTTATTTGCGCTTGTAACAAGAAATCTCCTCCTTCCTACACAGCCACAAAGCCTGCTTTAAAACCCAAAAATTGTTATTGGCCTATATTCAGCTGCTTCTCTTGACGTCAGTGGGGAGATGCGGCTCTCCCTGAAATGCATTAAAGTAGTGGATATGACTGTTATAAATATATCAAGAAATAAAGACATCTCTTCAAAATAAGGGAGCAGCAGCTCCTGCCTCAGCAGATACTCTGCCATCTCTACTCAGCAATAGGCAGAAGCTTGGCTGTTTGGATAGGTGCCCTTCTTCTGAGCTGTTGGCTTCTGTTCCAAAGCACATCTATTATTTCGAAAGGATTCATTCATATCAAGTTAAATATAAACAAAGGGAGGTCCTGACAAGTCAAACTAAGAAGCAATATCATTTTACTACAGAGTCAAAAATAAATCAAATATTTGCTATAATTTTATATTCCCTGTACAGAAAAAATGATTACTATTCGGTCATGACAACTGGGGTTTTTTCACTGCACTTTCATATTGAAGGAGATGCAGAGGGTAACCCAGGACATCGCTAAGTGGCTTTTCTTGTAACATGAGATTTTCATGCAGCACACATGCGAGCAAAGCATTTGTGTGCAACTCAGCACAAATAATCCGGCAAAGATGGTCATACTTTGTTATTGATGGAAAGATGATACGGCTCCTCAGCCGCACAGAAGCAGCTCTCCTGATGGTTTGCATTAGTTCATATAGAAGGCATCCAGACTATGTTGCTCGCAGACAGCTCTGCCTTATTAGGATGAGGCAGTTTTCTTCTCAGAGTCTGCGCTTTCCTGGGTTGCACAGCAGCCTGATGAATGGGTAGATGTTATACCAATCTGACTCTCACTTTTTTCATGCCAAATTGATTATACTGTTTTGACGTAGGCTAGAGCCCCTTTCCTTAAGCTATATGTTGGCATTTCTTTGAGTCTAAATATGTAATTTTCTATCTTTGGGAAGGCATAGATTGTGTTCATCGCCATCTGTGGGTGAAAGCTATATTCTTCACATGTTTAGGTCCACATAAATTCCTAAAGGTGTGTACGCAGGAAAGAGAATTTCTACCTAAACCTCTTCCCTCCTCAATCTGCCAGCAGTGGATTTTTCATGTGGGAACTTCCTGAGGAGCTGCTGCAATATTATTAAGCAATTATCAAAACTACTTGGATGAGACAGGTCGGGGGCTTGAATGATGCTGCGAAGTAAACACAGGTATAAAATATTGGGCACTGGAATTCTGGTGTTAGGCACATGTCTGGTTGTTTACACCAATAAATTCTATACTCAAAATAGCTGCAGCAGCAGAAGAAAGAGTTTCAAGGAGATAAATTCTGGTCTCCATCTTCCCTAAAGAAACTTAGCATGATAAACATGACTTTTTGCAAAACTGAGCAGAGCCCAGTGCTTTATGCAAGTGAAGGCGTTGATGCAGATGCTGAAGCTACACTTAAAACGTGTATCTGCGGGGCAGCTGGTCGCTCATGCCCTTCTGCAGGTCTGTGGAACAGAAACCTTGGCCAGGTGTAAGCACTGGAGTCTGACCATGGGGCAGCTCAGCCCAGAGTCAGATATTCAGTTACTGGGAACTGGCGAAATAGTGCTGTTGAACTTATTCCCACCATTTGATGTAGTCTGGCCCATAATATTCAAGCAAGAAGTTATCCTGATATTTGCCTCCAGCTTCAAATACATAGTTTCGTTCAAGCTGACAAATTATTCTTGTTTGTTCTCTTGTCTAAATTTGCAAACAAAGCAAAGGACTTTCTGAATACTCAGACAACAACTGACAGACAATATTGTTCCAGAATAGATAAGCAGGTAACTTCTGCTTTTAGAAAAAGAAGTCAGACACAAGGCCGCATGACTACTTTGAATGTTTTCTGAAACCATGTTTGTCAGTGATGGCTCTTTCCAGTAATAAGTGTAGGCTTTCACAGCACCCCCTTAGGAGCGGCTCTGGGGTGAGTGGTGGGGAAGGCAAGATTTGGAGTCCCACTGCATTGAGTCCCACTAATTTTACAGAAATCACAAAAGAATAGTCCATCACAAAATCCTGACTACTTCTCCAAGTGGTTTAAAATTCTTTCTGTTGCTTAAATTGCTGTTACAACCACAACTAACAAAATAGCAGAATAGAAAAAAACCTACTCTCACTCTTCTGAGTGAGAGGTCCCAGAAACCGCTCTGGGGGAACCCATCATTGCTGTAGTATTTCATTTCTTGTTCTGCAATAAACTGTCAATTCCAGAAGGAAGATAATCCTCTTCTAGACTGTCAGTCCAATAGGAGAGTCATTTCTCTTAAGGTTTTACATCAGTTCTTTTATCTAGATTTTTCTCTTACTGTATAGCTTTTGTTTCTGTAAGTTTCCCCAGGGACATCCCACGAGACTTCCTGCTCTAGGCTTTCACCAAACCCAAAGCTCGCTGCAGCTACACCCATAGACAGATTCCTGAGAGAATGCATAACCTCTTTTTGGTTTTTGTGTTGGTTTTTTTTTTGGCTTGCTGTAACATGCTTAAGTCTTATAAGCATGAAACCTTTTAACACTTCCCTAAATTTATGCCACCAAAGAGATGAGCAGTATACAATAGCCCTAAATTGCATCTATTATGTTGTGCTCTGTTAAATATACTCCAGAATGCAATGCCTCCCACCTCATGGAGATCCCACTTTGTATCAAAGACATGTACTTTTAGTCAATAAAAGCTGAAGGAAGGCCTCAAGCAGAGGTGTTGTCTTGTAAATCATTAAATTCTTAGTCTCAATCTGCAAAAACAAAAGACAGGTTTAGACTCTTGCACTTGTGCAGAACCTCACTACCTCCTCTCTCAAGGATTATAGCCTTCAGCAAGAAAGACATGCAGAAGGTGTGAAAAAAAAGGAAATCAGAGGTGAAACATAATGCTGACCTGGGTAATGCACCATTTCTTTAAAAGTGTATGTTTTTATTAGCTACTAAAAGCTTATTTCTCCATTGTAAAATATTTATAGTAACAGCTTCATTACTGTGACAAAGTCTGCTTCCAGTTAAATTTATAACACTACCGAAAGCTCCTTATAGCCATTTTACAATTATATCTGCTTAAGATATGCTTGAAAACTGTCTCATGTTTCATACTTCTTAAAGACTATTCCTTGGCTGTTCATTATATTTGTTCCCCTGCTCCTCTTTTCTTGGAATTTCTGTATAAAAGCAGGGTATTAGTTTTGAGTTCCTCATTGTGGGTTTTCCCTTAACTAAGGGAGAAACGGCTTCTTTCTCTTTTAATCCTCTGCAATGTTGGTTGGAAAACTGTTCCGGTTTGAGAATGTCTATGTTTGGTCTGAAAGGAACAGATTATAGCCAGAGAACATGAAGACTTCTCAAATAGTTGCCCAAGTTTCCATGTCTTAGAAATAGTCAGAGTAGATCCACTATAATGCGTCTTCTATCTGATACTTGCCTTCTTCAGCCTTGCAAAGGGTTTAATGTACCCCCTCATGGTTCTCATAGAGCTGTGCGCAAGCTGTATCAAAGGAAGCGTTCTATAAATTACAGGGTTTGGGGTTTATTTGGGGTTTTGGGTTGGTTGGTTGGCTTTGCTGTACATAGGTTTGCATCTAATCTTGCTTCCATTGGTCTTAATGAAAGCAAAGGCTGCTAGAGTTGACCAAATGACAGTAGTATAATTCCTACCATAATGGAAGTCAAGCATTACCAAATATAAAAATTAAAATCTAGGGGTCCCTGAGTAATAGAAAGAGGTATTCAGCATAAGATAGATTTATAATCCTATCTGTTCATTTTTGTACTAAGCATCCAAATTATGTAAATTCTATTTTAGTTAACCTTATTGTCACCTGGCAACTTAGCAGATTTCCCTAAACAAGGCTTTCACATTTGGAAACATCTCCCAAATGGCCAGTTAAAAACAGTTTTGGTGGTTTTCATCTCTGAAGTGATTTCTACAGTATCAGACACCTGGCTTCATAGCTTTGCAAATTTTATGTCTGAGCGCAAGGGACAAATTTGCTATTAATAATACCTTTCTTATTGTGTAAACCACAAAACTAACACCTCATAGGTAGTGGGATGAATGTTTCTGTCCTTGCACTGCTGCGGTTCTTGGCATAGGGTTTGCTGCGATGGAGGGTCTCCGCTCCAGGAACAGTTCCCCAGGTCTCCATCAATGACTCGTGGCAGTTTGTTTACAGGCTGGTCCCACCCCGTTCTTTGAATGCACTTGGGGATCCAGCTGCCAAAACCCATCTAAGTCCTCTGTGTCTGAACAGTGACTGATGGCTGTTTTGTAAAGCCTGAGTGCACAACTGCAGTCTGATCTTTGCTGGGGCCATGGGATGCTGCAGTTCAGCTCCCCATGAGACAGAGACACTGCCACCATGAGCTGCCCAGGCTTGCTGTGAAACCTTAGTCAAGTGATGTCCGCCTAATCCTCTGTAGGTGGCTGATAAAGCCATTAGCTGGCTTGTGGATTAGCCTAACGTGAAGCAGAGATGGGAACACATGAAAGTAGAGAGAACCGTGTCAGCCCTTTGGAGCTGCTGTGATATGAAGATGTGTTCTACCACTCCTGCTGAAAGGCTGACGGAGCTCTGCTCCAGCGAACATCCATCAGAGGAAGAATGACATAACAGCAATAGCACTAGTGTTGGCTGCCAACCTGAGAAATCCACTGACCGCCATGGCCCTGCTCACCTTTGCCTCCCTCCAATACATGACAAGTTTAGGCTGGTAATGGAAACAATTTACAAGGCCACAATTTTTAATTGCTGTCACTGATCAATGGCCAGAAAGCCAGAGGCATAGCACAAACTCACCTATTATTCTTCCAAGAAGTAAATACCTCAACCATTTATTTGTCCTTACAGTAAAAAAAAGCCTGTTACAAAGATTTAGCTGAAATTTTCTGCTTGTCTGAGCAGATATGTGGTATAAAAAGATCGATACTTTCTAACAAAACAGGGCAGGGCTTTCATTTTCTAAAGACAAGAAAACAATCTTTGGCTTTGTAGAATGAAAGAAACAGAGAGAGGTGGGAATATTGCCTTTTCTGGGTCCTTCTCTCAATATTTTCAACCCATTTTCTGACCCCTCCTAAACTGATTACTTTGCTATTTAGTGTAGTCATGATGGTGGGTAGGACTAGAGGACTAACTGGATGGCATCTCTCTGCCCATACTGCATTTTTAAGACCCTTCAGAGAGTTTTCAAGACCCTTCAGAGAGTTTTCAAAACACACTTCCATCTCATGTCATTTGGACAGATATTTTCTAATAAGATTAATGATATGCTCAATTTTAACTCTATTCCTTTTACAAATGACAAATTATATCACTTTATTGAAAAGTGACATTAGAATCAGCATCAAACCCAAAAATAATCTGAGGTTTTTTGGCAACATGGGGAAAGCTGTAACGTAAGACAGGGGAAAAAAGTCTTCCTATGTTACTGACCTGCTCAGGGCAGCTGAAGACTGGCATGGCCCCTGATGTAATTTTATCCCAGGCTTCGCCTGGAAAGTGATGTCTCACTACACCCCTGATGAATGTCTGCAAAACACTTTGTCATCGCTGCTCGGACATGTTGGAAGTTATTATAGGCTTGAAGCAGAGATTCAGGGCCTGGGTTTCCTCTTCTTCTTTCTACATCTGCTACAAAGTCCTTGTATTCTGAGGGTGAATAATCATCCGTAATGATCTCTGCAGACCTGTTCCTTCTTGCTGCCTATGTCCTTCTAATGTCATAGCCCAGTACTGGATTAGTGCCAGGATTAATATGCATTTCCTTAACATGGGGAAGTGGGACATCACATGAATATTATCTTTGAATTGCCTCTGGCTCTTCTTGCCAGCCATCTGGCCAAACTGTGCAACGACAACAATTTGTTTAGGCTTGAATACGGTGCTCTGCTTCAGCTCTGTATCACCATTCCTTGCCATGGGATCTAACTTGCTCCCTCCACCCTAACCAGCACATCCCAGCGTAGAGCTCTCAAAATGTGTGAAATGCTTAAATCACATTTTTGTTGTGTCTCGGGAAGAGAAGGCTCTCGCTCTGAGAGAGGCTTGCTCCAGAATGGCCAGCAGCCTAATGCTTAAGGCTTTAAGCACCAGCAAGGCAGCAGACCCAGGGCAAAGCAAGGGCTCTGCCTGACAAGGGACAAGAACTTGGCCTGGGCATCCCACACGTGCCTTGAAGGCCAGGCTGCTGCTGTTTAGAAGGTTTCTCTCTTTATTTATACCAAGTGGAGAAGCTTTTTCTCTCAAAGCTACTCTAAAAAACAACAAAAAAAATAATCTACCTTTCTCTGGCAGCTAGTACCTAAGAGTCTGGCAGTTTAAGTTCCCCTGATAACATTAATGGGAAGTAGGGAAGGTCTGTTTTGTCACCATTTTACAGACCAGGAGCTGAGAACTACCATCCTTCAAGATAAAATAGCCCAAATAAAACAGTGTACTGACACAGCTCTTCTCCTATTTGGACCAGGCCATGCATCTCCTGGTCTTGTATCCTGAGCACCACAGCCTATCGGCAAGCATGCTAACCACTGAAACACTTACACCCAGCCCCGCTCCGTGGTGCACCCCCTCTGGCTGAGAGACCTTTCCAACTTCTACCCCAGCCCTTGTAACTGATGGAGGCTGGATCTGCCCTCTCGTGTCTGAGTATGGATTCAGAACTCAGGCTTGTATAAACATTTTGAAAAGATACTTCTCAAAATCTTCTAGTAAGGCAAGCTAAAAAGGCTACAATTTCTACAGGAAAAACCACGTGAAGTGTGCTTTTTAAAGGCCTAACTATAGGGAAGTATAATAATTATCAACATGTGTATCTTATTTTCAAACTGTAATCCAGCCAATTTCAGTTAATAAACTGGATCTTGTATTTATTTACAGTACTTTGTTTAAAAGAGGTCACATTTATAATAATCACATACCCATGGAAGTCATTTTATTCATGTCTTATCAGTTGTTCGTGCTTTTAGAATATTCCTTATTCCAGTTTCACTGAAGCGAGAATTCTTTTAGTTCAGAATCTGATTAAAGGAAAATTAGTGAAACAAATCTGTTTGCTAAGCAGCGCAGATGAACTGAGAATTATTTCTGTCCAGTACCAGATCTATCCTGGGGTTTCTGTTGATGTACAACACTGGTACACCCTTTGCCTGCCCGAAAACTCGGCCACATGCCAGGTAAGACTTTGTAGCTGCATCTGGGTGACCAATATCACCTTATTTTCCTCATTTATTCCAGTCTTTCCCAGAGTTGAGTGCATGTTTCAGGCATTTGACAGATTGAAGTGCTGCTATCATCCAGCACAACCTTGCAAAAAATGTCTTTCAAACGCTGCTCTCCACATCATCCAGATTGCATCATTCCCATGCAAACTAAACCAAATTAACGACTTTTTAAAGTCCCTGTTACAGAAGAGTAGAAAGCATTTACATAGGAGTTTAAAGGAGCAAGGACTTGCTGCCAAAACCGCCGGCAAACTTAACATCACATTCAATTGTTTTTAACAATTGCAAAACAGAATGTTCTCTTTTCCAGTTCATTTAAGTTTTACGATGGGCTTAGCATAAACTATGATTGTGTTAACAGAAGGAGGTAAATAGTGATGGATTTTTCTGCTGGAATATATACTTTTTCATTGTTGTGCTTCAGCTTTCATGTGAAGAATCCTTTTTATCAGTCTAGTCTTCATTGGATTAATATATTTATGTTCCCTATTTTCCTGTATTTTGCAATCCCAAAATAAGTATTTAACCATCCAAAAAGACTTTTTAACATTTCTGCCTGTTGTTGCTCCCCTGACTTCCACATTCCTAGCAAGCAGATCGACTGTGAGCTACCCTTATTCCCTTTGAGCAGCGCCTTGCTTCACAAATAGCTTCGCTGACATCAGTGGATGTCCTTGTTATGTCTGGCAGCAGCTATCACATTGTGATTTATCAGCCCAGTGAGATTCTGCCAGTTCCAACAAGGTGAGTAGCCTGACAAAAGTACAATTGTTCATATAGTTTATATGGTCACAAACCCAACTGGAGCAGGATAAATGGAGGAAAATTTGGGAAGGGCTAGGGTAAAAGCTAAATAGCTGTGAAGACAGATATCACAATGTGGCCCTCGATCGTAAACAGTGCTGTCAAATGCTGTAGGACAACTGCGAATGTTTGGTGATGCAAAATATAGAAGCAATCTTTTACATTTGAAGATCATTTGTACATGCCAGGATGCTTCACACAAACATTAAGTTTGCACCCCAATGGCTATCTGCAGATACCATTTCAGCTTTGTTGCAGAAATTGTTGCAATAGCTTGTATGGAGAAACGAAAAACGCCTTGTTTTTTTCAGCTACAATGTCATGAGGGATTTTTCTTTATAAGACTTAATCTTACTCACACCATGTCTCCCCAAATTGTCCTACTTGTTTTGCTGTTTCAAAGGAACAACCTTACAATCATTTATCCTTGGGTTTGCTAAATAATACAATAAGAGCTCAGTTCAGATGCAGAGCTAATCCCACAACATTTCTTTTTATTTCGGCTAGTTTATTGTTTCATCATGTTTATTAAGTGTTTAAGAGGCCGAAACTCTTGTAATAGTCAAGGAATGGGAGTTAGTTAAGATCCACATCTAAAACTAATAAACTTGTCAAAAACTATAGGGCCTGATAATAAACAGCAGGTTGTTTTGTGATGATAACTCCATCCTTACAGAAATTTGCACTTCATAAAGCTGGAACTGAATTTTTAGTTTCATATGTCTGATTACTGTGAATAAAGATGCTAGGCACCTGGGAGACTGGCTGTGGGAACAAGTAAGGGCATGCAAAGCCTTTTTGTTCTCCATCAGAAAATTTAGTGTGGATGAGTAAAGGCCATATGTAGGTATTGAAGGAAAAGCTGCCTCGAGTATTTGAAGCAGTGCAGTGTGGTTCTTGTGAATACCAATTTTAGAAAGTCAAAACTGATCTAGGTCATTCATCTCAGAGGTTGGAGGACAAACAGTGGAAGTCTGAAGCTTCGGTTCTTTCCTCCTTTGAGGTGTTTCCTCAGCTTCAGGCCGCTCAGTGACCCAAAGAGTAGTCTGGAGAAATTACTGCCACTGTTATTTACACCATTTATTGCTCTTTGGCCGCACTGGTCTTACTTTATGCTGCTCTGGCAACACAGAGCAGCCATCAGCCCCTAGTGCTCTCACCTGGAGGATTATACCAGCAAGTGGCAGGCAGACTGTCACCGTAAGCCTCCGTGCTATTCTCTTGTAGACCATTCCCAGCAGCTTTTGTTATTCACGTTCTCAACGTGAACGTCCACCTGGATGCTCAGCTAGACTTCCCGAGTGAAGCAGAAGCCAGGACAAAGGAAGACTCTCTTTCCTAATTGCAGCTAATGACAGATGGGCTGCTGAAGGTTGAGTACAAGTAAAGGAAGAAGAGGGAGCTTCTAAGGGTGAGATGAAGAGCCCGGACTTTGCCTTACACGCGTTTTCCTCAGTGTGCACAGTGCATGAAGGAACTGTGGCAAGACCCTCTAAAAGTGTGTCTGAAACACGGACACCCTAGGGAACAGGTTGTACACAGGGTTGTCTTGACCTTGGCCAAGGCACATGGAAAAGATTTCCAGCTTTGTACCGCATTTCTTTCCATTTGATCAAATGACATGTGTTGGGCTTGGGGGGGTTATTTTATTACCTCTGGGCCCATCAGATTGTGAAATGAATACAGGTAGAGGGTTGGTTGTTTTGGGCTCTTTGTACTATGACAAGAGAAGTGAGGTCCAGTGGAAACTCTCTAAGTTTCTTAATTCCAAACGCGTAGGTTTCTAAGCAGATCTTGCTTCCTTGCTCAGGCAATACATACTATTTCAAACTAACATGGAGAGTTAAACATTACTTTGTTTACGGATACTGTTATGGGAATTTCCAGTACAGAAAATGAAGGTGGCTTTGGCTTGAAGAGAAAGGGAAGTGAGGATTAAATTTTAGTAATCTTGCTTTTTTTCACTAATGAGGCCACAGGTGGTTAACTACAGGGTTTCCAAACCCTACATCTCTTCAAACTGTGTCACTTATTTGCATGGGAGACACTAAAAGGTGAAAATGAGGAAATACCAGAAATGAGAACTTTAACCGTCATATGAAGCTAGTTTTATAGTGTTACTGCAAACAATATAGAGGAGTGACAGGATTTGCCTTTAGTATAGGTCTTGTTGAAATAATTAGCACTAAAGAGACAAACCTTTGAAGAACAGACTCCTGATATGCCATGAAATATTCATTTCTAGGAAGTCATTTAAATTAGAAGTGTTGAAAAGGGAAATTGTTCCAAGACTTCTCACAAAGTCTGTTGAACAGTTAGATGGGAGTAAGGAGGGGGAGCAGGGAAGGAAGAGTTGGTTTAGTTTTGTTTTCCTTTTTAACTTAAAACCTGAGATGTATCTTACCAGTTATATTATTGATGAAACCCTTGCTATTTCTCTCATGTAGTCATATGATGCTGACCAAAACTAGGAAGGAAATGTTTGAAATGTGTACCTAAGCCCCTTCTCCTGTTTCAGCAATTTGTATTGTGGGATATAGAGTAATATGAACCAGCAAAACTGCCCGAGGTGTTGGTTAACACTGTTCTGGAAGATTTATTATGACCCAAAACATGAGAAATTCTTCTCAGTTGACTGACTTTATAGTAGTAAGATTTCAACTGAAAAAAAACATGTACTGTGGCAATGTTTGAAAAAATTCGCTTTGTACTGCTGTGTTGTAACAAGCTGCCAGCCAATGTCATCCACATGTCTGCTTGGTAGCAAAAAAGATTTTCAGCATTTCTTCTTACTAAAATGAAACATTTTATATATATTTCAAAAGCATCCTGTCATTTTAAATTAGATCACATACATTTAGTTTTGCTTTGAAAAGGAAAACAAGGTTCACACCACTTACAGTTTGGCTTCACTTCCTATCGCTCACTTCTCTCCTTTTTCGATCATCTTGCAGCAAAAACTCCACTATGCCAACCAATTTTAAGCAGAATTGCTTAGATTAAATGGGCCCAAGTTCATACAGCAGAGAATAAAGGGCACAGCACTACAACTCTACTTAAGGAAGTGCCATCAGCGGAGTTACTCCCACAGACTGGGAGTCTGGAGCCTGACTTAACACGTGAGCTGCGCTCACATGAACCCCGAGTTCATCACCATTAATGCTTTGCCTGCAAGACTAGAACAAGCCAAGAGAACAGTCAGATAGTCATTGGCGACATTTGCATCATGAGCAAATGGAAAACTACTGAGGCAAGGACATCTTGTGTCCTTGACCTGTGTTTCCAGTTGTACAGCAATCTGTTACCATTAATAATTCTTACTTGTACTGTAGAGATTCAGTTTGGATTGGGACTGTGTTATCCTTGGTGCAATACAAAGACCCAAGTGACTTTTTTGCTGCTTGGGTCACATTTGCCATGACCCATGGACACTGGCAGCAGCCTGGTCTCTGGCTTATTCTCTTGATAAATCTACACCAGGGCCAGAGGTGCTGGATTTCTGGCTGCAGAGCACCACCACGATGTACAATGATGAACTCTGGTGGGACCAGATTCAGTCTCAGGACAGACCCCTAAGGTTTAGGGGTCCCTCCTTAATCCAGAGATCACAACTTTGTGGCTATCCAAGAGGGTTCCACAATAGTTCATCAAACACGCACGAAGTATAAGGTGAAATACTTCAAAGTCACTAAATACCCATCAGTGTCAACAGGAATTTCCAACTAGACTGTACAAAAATACTGAGCAAAGTCCTTCTATTTGGAAACAGCCTTTTTGCTAGAAAACAGGAAGTTTTTACCCCCTCTCACCTTTCCTGTATACCAATTCTTCAGATCGCTGAGCAGCCTATAAGAGAATCATTTCCTTATTTCCATCCACTGGCACTTATTTATCGTCCGTTGTATCATACACAGATTTCCAGCTTTCTTTGTGCCTGCCTTTTTATTCCAGTTCTGGTACAACATTCAGCACAACAGATTTAGGGGCTCCAGAAACAGGGATGAATAATGCCTGCACACAGCTCTGCTAGCTTCTCAAGTGTGACTCTTGGAAG
This sequence comes from Burhinus oedicnemus, assembly GCA_008921705.1. Taxonomy (NCBI): domain Eukaryota; kingdom Metazoa; phylum Chordata; class Aves; order Charadriiformes; family Burhinidae; genus Burhinus; species Burhinus oedicnemus. Next base: position 701,320 of record VFFE01007811.1, read on the forward strand.
TGTGGATAAAAGCTCAGATTAATACCATTTTATTTCACTTTTCCCCTTTCACAGGAGGAGTAAAGTGAAATGTCTCCCTCCAGAGCTGTTGCACCACCGAGCCAGTCGCCCTCTCAGTAATGCTCCTGAGAACGTTCACAAAGTGGGTCTTCTGGAGTGGCACTTCTCATGAGCAGAATAAAAAACTGCCAGCCACTTCCTAAATGTACCGTTGTTCAGGAAAGAGATGTTACCCACAACTTCATACAAAGTTCTGCCAACTTGTTTTCGCAGAATAAGGATTGTACACGTGTATATTAAAGATCACGATTTTTTAGCCAGCTACTCTCCTGAATAGCCTTGAGTACTTCATGAATAGTACAAAAGAAAAGAAAATACACAAATAACTCTTTAAAAGAAAACTTGCTGCTCTAAGCCAATACATGCATAGCCACACCTTTATCCTTGTAGCATAGAGTCATTATAAACATAAAAATGTTACAAAATAAAAAATGTTTTTAAAAAACTTCATAGATGTAACTCAGTACTTTACTAAAATTGGTACTTACAGTACAAGAAAATGGAGAGTAACTTTTCCAAATTAGTTATTAAAGTTACAAAACCTTTGTCTTCATACGGGTTTTGGATTGCTAATTTTGGGAGCACACCTTTTAGATGCAATTATAAGGCACATCTGGTTTTATAGCAAATAAATTATTACTGTGTGCAAATCCAACCCCGCTGGCGTTTGCATGGTGTTATGTTCGGCAAGACACGCAGTTCTGTGCACTCAGCATCCCTCTTGCATATATCAGATGTTGTCAACATTTTGGCATGCAATTCACTTGGTCCTACTTTCTGGATCCACGCTCATGGCCCCGAGGTGCCGCATTGCTCCTGTGGGCAGAGTGAGCAGACGGCTGCATCATCCCGCTCCTGCACCTGTTCTGGATGTATTTGCTTCTCCTCTACCTCTTCTGCGGGTGCTATATTGACATTCAGACAGAGAAGGGAGATTGAGTGGTTTAACAGTAATGTGAAGAGTATTTTGCAACATGGGAGTACAAAAGCACAAGTTTTAATGGTTATGACTAGAATTATTAAAATGCATAACAACAGAGAAGCAAAAGAACAAGTTTAATTGTTTTTATTATAACTGGCAATTTACTAAGAAGCAGATTGTTGTTAATGAAAGTACTCATATGGGTAAAATGGGCAGGAGCTGGCTCTACAGCTCTCTAAGGCTCAAATCTAATCACTTTGGTTAATTTGTTATTTATCCAGAACATTTTGTTTATTACCTTATTGTCCTTCACAAGTAACTCTGTGTATAAATTTCTCTGCTCCCTCTCTTCTGATTATATGATTGTAGAACCTGGATGTATCATTTAAATAATTCAGCAGATGCCGCCGTCTGTAACCACAATTTCAAACAGGGTCATTGGGTACTTTTTCTAAAAATGTTGTCAGAACAACTCTTCTCTTCTGGCTGCTCTCTTAAATCACAGTCATTGTGTGCCACCCAGAGTTGGGATAGCAGAGCCAGGGCACCGAGTGGGTTTGGAGGGGAGGATGAGTCACCACGGTCCTTGCGTGTCAAGCATCCCCTCCCACGTTTCCCTAGAGATGAGTGACTTCAAATACAGCTGAAAAATAAATGTGTCTTCCCATGACAAAACACAGGGAGGAAAACAACATCTTCAGTAGCTACATAGATATGATGTGTGGCAGAAAACTGATACTTAATACGGTGCAAATGCTTACCTATATAATAGTTTTATTTACCTACGACTCACTTCTAAACAGATTTCTCATCCTGCAAGGGACAGAGGGGAGAGAGGGATAAAGAATGTCAGACCAGTCCCAGTTTATCTTGCTGGCAACACAAAACGGCTTACCTTAAAATGTTCAGTGCTACATTTTTCCTCCTCTGTGGTGACTTCTACTGGGACTGACATTCCATCTCCCCCTCCGCATGTGATAACACTTTGCATCTCCATGCACCCAACAGTATTTTTAGCACATTGCAATTCCCTAGATGGGAAGCAAAACCACAACCTTGTATCTCAGTCCAATGGTATCACTTCAGACCGCTGCCATGAGCTGCTACTTAAGTCATACATCCTTAATTATATCAGATACATACTAGGATCGCATTCTTTGCCCTGGAAGGTTGCTGTGGTATGTCATGTGTCAAATCACACCACAAGCAAAAAATATTCACTGTAACTTTTTTGGGAAGTTCTTGCAAAATATAACCTACATGCACATTCCCCTTCTGTGCTGTAGGCAGCCGGGCACCAGACGTGAATTTGGGCTCTGAATCCCAGGGGTGACCTGTCTTGAATCATCCCCAGGGGTTGATTTAGTCACCTTTTCCTGTACAGCACCTACACCAGTGTGGTGAGTTCCAGCCTTGGAGCTGGTGCCTGACCTTCGGGTACTGCACCGAGCCACCGCTGAGCGCAGGCCCTGCTGCTGGCCCTCACCATCTTGCCACGAATGATTTACCAACCTTTCCTGGTTTTCCCCTGGTTTAAGCACAACCAGCTCTCCAGGTGACCATGCAAAACGCTCCTGCAAACACCAGGGAAGGGGAGGTGTGGGATGACAGCAAGTAGCTGGAGGGTGGGGAAGGGTGGACAGCTTCTTTCAACACCAGAACTGGTTTATGCTACCTGAAAGCTTTCATGAAATTACAGCCACTGCTGACTATCAACAGCATGAGTAACCTACCAAAAAAAGTCCAGCTTCTATTTGTCTCACTTACAGACAGGTACAGAAGAAACTCTTGGGAGCTAGAAAGCTCTGGCATCAACCAGATGTTTCCTCAGGTGTTTCCTGAGAGGAAATATTACAACGTGACCTGGGGGTCACAGAGGCTGAGGAGACAGAGGAAGCTTCTGGCCAAGATGTGCTCCTCCGGACCTTTCCCTCCAACAGCTGGGCTTCAGGAGAGGTGTGGAGCTGCTGCTGCTGCACACCACCTGGAGCACACGCAGCGAGCACAGATGACACACTCAGAGCTCTGGACTGACCCGGGTGTCCTGGAGAGCCATGCCAACCTCCGAGAGCACAAGTGCTGGGCACCATGGCCGTTCTGTGCTCCTCCCTCACCTGTGCCTAGGCTTCCTGAAACCTCTTTCAAAGGAGGGTGCAGTGCTAAAGAAACATCGGTTTATGCCCACTCAGCAGCAGCAGATGATGTGTGAGGTGAAGGTCCCCGCATTCACATAGATCCAAGAGGTGGTCCAGGCAGACACTGACACAAACTTTGATTCTTCTGCCTGTATCTTTCTGGGCTGTCTCACTTTTATACACATTAGGAAAAAATGCAATCTCTAAATTTTCACATATCTTCAAAAGCAAAGGATTGATAAAGGAAAATCCCTTGTGGCTTTGGGTTTTTTTAATTTCTTTTAATTGCAAAATCAATTTAATGTTTTGAAATTATTAAAAAAGATTCAGCTTTGTACCACACTGAAGGTTGGCTTTTTTTTAACAACCATGAAAACCTCCAGGTCTGTAGAGTTAAGAAAATGGATCCCTGAGTTTTCTGTAAATAAGCTTTTAGAGAAATAATTCACAGAGCACACAATGACCAGAAAACATGTTTGCTATTTCGCAAGGACAGCTGTAGCAGGAGGAGAGGAGACTTCTGACAAGGTTCCCATCAAATGATGATGATGTGAGATATGTGACCTTCCCAATAGTATACTGGAGCATTTGCTTGAAGAGCAAGCTCCTGCTGGCATGACTTCAAAACCTGACCATAAATTAGTTCACATCCACAGCTGTCTGAAACCCAAAGAAATTAGCTCAGGTTCTTCACATTGCTTCATTCTGACAGGAAGGACTAAACCATTTGCATGGCATGAGTACTGCAGGTGTGTGTTGTTACATCTTGGCTACTAAATAGAGCTTGATATGGTATCATTATCTATTATTTTGATACAGCTAAACATTATACGGAGTAAATGTTAGATAAGAAATTACTGATGAAAACCTCTAAAAAGAGGTATAGCCAACAAGCGTTGAAATTCTACCATTCCTCAGAGAAAAAAAAAATGATTGAGCAGTGAATATAGTGTACTATGTACGAGCAAAGACTTCAAGCTTATAATCTTGTGACTGGTCTTCATTCATATTTGGGTCCAGCTGGATTCATTGGAATGAAAGGATCTAAACTTAAAAATATTTGTCTGTAACCATTGTGGCAAATTCTCTTTATTTTGTAAACAGATGGAGCATGTCTCCCCAAGAGGGGTAGGATAAAGTAGTCATGCACATCATTAACTTATAGTGGCACAAGTGCTTCTACCAAGAGTAAATTGCTTGCTGAAAAAAATATAGCTGTGAATTTGAAGATCATATTAAATAAGCAAGTTCAGTTGAAGTCTGATCACAATCTTCGCATCCTGTAAGTATTCTTAAACCTTAGAAAAAATTTTAAAAAACTACATATCTTAATATAAGACACTCTTTATTTATATTTTAACATGCTTGCAAATAATAAGGTGTATTTTGCCTCCATTTGTTAGAAATGGAACCTTGTCCTGAAGACAGATCTCTGACTGAGCAGGACCTCCCCAGCTTTTTCTCTCTCCCATCCTGTCTTCCAGGGTACTTGGAAAAGAAAGAGAAAGGGGTGTACAACATTTCTACATTGATCTGCCCTCTCCTGCAGCTGTTGGCAGGACATTCTGCAAGAAAGGTGCTATGTTTTATAATCTTCTGTGTTTATTTTCTAGTCTACCAGAACTCAGGTTTATTAACTTCAGGATATGGCAGAGGGCATTTCTTTGCCTGTGCAAAATGGAGCAAATGGTTTCACCTATGGCTATATATTTGGGTTGGTTTATTCTATGAGGGGCAGGTTTTTTCCATTCAAACAGTGTTGTAGATCACTGAACATAACTGATCTATACTATTATAAGTGTTCTGAATTGTGATGCCTTAGACATCAATACACATACTCAATAAATATCCTGGTGGATGTAGGGCTGTCCTCTGCAGTGGTTACTGCAGAGGAGGAGGTCACAGTAATCCCTTGGAGGAGGTTCTTCCTTGCCTAAATGGGAGCGTTAGGGGCCCTCCACAGTGCTGAGGATTTTGTTTTCCCTTTCACTGTTATCATTTTGGGTAACATGTTCACTTCAGGTGTCTTCTCAATTTTTATTCTTTATGGTGACTCTGTAAGGATAGTTCTGTTTCACCAAAAATGACTGTTGTTACTTATGCCTGTTTCCAGGGCACGCTGTCCTTGGATTATTACTCCAGTGTGATTACTTGTCTTCTTATTCCTCACTGTTCAGGACTGTAATGTTGGAGACTGGAGGAGGTAGGGAGGTGATAGAGTAAGCTTTTGTATCATTGAAAGAGCCAGAAAACTAAAGCATCTGCAACCACTGCATAAATAAGCCATTTGACACCTTTAAAAGCTTTAACATACTTTATTTTTGGAATAAAACTAGCATCTGTGCTGACAGCTTACATGCCAAGTTTCAGCTTGATGCAAATTTGAAAAGTCCTGAATAAAAACTGCTAAAAATCAGGAGCGTATGAACACTACCTGATCCTAACTGACATTCAAAATAGACAGTAGTTAAGCTGCAGTATTTATATAGTACACGACTTCATGCCCTGGAAAGATGGAAAGTAATCTCCTTCTTTAGAAGCGCTTTACCAAGTATACGATTGGGTCACCTGAAAGGTTATTATAAATAGAACTACTTGGCTGAATACAAATGACGTTATAACTTGGCACCACTGTCTTGGGAAGGAGCCTGTACTCCTGCAGTGCTCTCCAGCAGATCAGATACCCCTATACTCAATAACAGTAAATTCTGCAATATCAGCTGAAAATGTGGGAGGCTGTGCTATAAGGACAGCCAGTTCCCCTGTTCCCCCGCTGCCAGCTCAGCCCCTCGGAGGAGCAGGTCCATCCTCACCCAGCTTCCCCTCTGCACCCCTGCTCGCCCCTATCCAGGCTTTGCGGCATGGGGAGGATCTATACGCTGCTCCTTATTGCCTCTTCTGCTGGACAGAGGGTTCACAGGAAGCTCTGCAAGACCTCTCCTCTGCCCCTTTTCTCTTTCCAGAGAGGTCAGGTGGAGTGTTGTGGGGCAGAAGACCGGGATACGCCTATTTCCTCACTCATATGGAAAAGAAAAGTGATGTCCTGCTCATGTCGTTACCAGCACTGGCCGACAAAGCCAGGAGCTGAAGCCAGTTTCAAGAAAAATGCTTCCAGATCTATTTTCAGTAGACAGAGTTTTCAGTTTAAAGAATTGTAATAATTTATACAGGGATCTGGTACAGCTGTTAGTTTTAATATCTTATTTATATACGAAAAGTGTTGTGTAACTGCAGGACTCTCTACTGCCTTACTGTGTGTCTCGGGGACTCCAGTGAGTGGGACCCTATTAGAGGTTATGTAGAGGTAAAGTTCTTTGTGAAAAATGTTGGAATATTTATTTTTTTAAGGAGAATAAATGCAGGAAAAGTACAAAGGGGAAACATTTCTTAAAAAAGAATTATTCAGGTCAGATATATCAACCCTATTATCTAGACCAATGCTTTGCTTTTATAAAGTTTCTACCACTGGAGTCAAATACTGTGGTGGGTTTTTTTATACAGGGATTCTGTGTGGGGCAAGGGCAGAAAATGTAAGTATTAACCACTTGGTGAACACTTCCTCTGAAGATGACAGAAGCAAAACAGCATTATTTGCTCATTTATTAAGTAAATTCAGTTGCCATTACATTAGTTGTGTTTGCATCACTCCTCCAGTTCCACACACACCAAGGGGAGGTTTTTTGTTGGAAAAGGAGGTTTTACTAGAAGAGACATCGTTTAGGAATGAACCGGCACTGGGTGAACATGATATTTCTGTGAAAGAAATATCTGTAAAACACATGTAGACCTTATTTACTTTGTACATTTTTTTACAAGGCCCCTGGGGAGTACGCTAGTGCAACCTGCACTGGAGTGCCCTGTCTGCAGCCACCTGCCAGCCATTCAGGGTGGGCACAGCACAGGGGTGCCCTTAGCATCCATCCGATCCCATAAGTGCTTCTGGCGCTCTTGGAAAATTGCGAGTCATGTGTCCTGCTGCCTCTTGGTGGCACACGGGGAGCTTCTGGTGACAGCGTCCACGCTGACTGAGGATATGTTCTGAAGGCTGCTGTCTCCCCCCACAGCTGCTGTGAAACCTCAGGTGTGCTCCTCGGAGGTATGGTGAACATATCAGTATGTATGTGGGCTGGGCCTCTGCTGACACTACAGCACAGTTTGAGGTCTTTTGGGGAGTTTTTCTCTCCCTTCTGTGGTTTTGGTCTGTGGCTGCCATGGTGCTCCTTATCTCTACTCCCCCTCACAGCTACTCCAGGCAAGCTGTTGAAAGGCAGCCAGTGGGTCTACAGCAGTGTCCAAGGGGAAATTTGAAACTGATAGCATGTGGGAAATTTTTAAAAATCTTGTGAAAGTGGCAGTGGAACTGACAGTGTTTATGGGAGGCAGGGCAGAAAACCCTGGGACACATTTTGAAATGACTGACTTTCTCAGACAACTGTTACCCTAAGCAGGGAAGAGTGGAAAATAAAGCAGCCGTGGAAGAGGGAAGGCTGAGCCTGGGAAAGCCAGGTAACTGCCTGTTTGACACAGCACCCAACAGCTACTGCTCGGCCAGGTGCTGAGCTGGGGCACATCAGGGCCCACGCTACAGATCTGCAGGTGGATCCACACCTGGCTCCAGCTGCACGTGAGGAACGGGATTCGGGGAGAATTGTCTTCTGAGCTCTCTCTGCTGCGGGAACAGCCCCGCCAGCACCCAGCAGAAGGAGAGACTCCTCCTCAACTTTGGGTTCCCATGGGCTTGTAGCAACAGATTAAAAGCAGAGCTGGTTTAACTTACAGCCCAGCCTGAAAAGCATGGCAGGAAAGGAGCAGATTCATCAGCAACAAGAGCAGCATTCAGTGGGTGGGGGCAGTAACTGCCCCAGCCCTCTGATTGTAAGTCTGCCAGAGGCATTTCCTCCTTGGGAGAGTCAAGACCTCTGTAAGTTGTTCAGACATCTCTCCTATTTTTAAAAGTTAGCCATCATCTTTTCAAGAAATAAGAAACACAATGAGAACAAGTTAACCAAAGTATCGGAAGGAGCAAGCACAATTTAGATATTACACAGGGAATACCACATACTGCACTGAAGACGTGTAATTCTCAACAGCCTTCGAGCACCCAGCTCCTAAGCCTGCCAAAACTAAGAAAGGAGATAAAGTTGATCTATGCCATTTGTCCTATCAGTTTGCGGGGTATTCGTGTGAATTACTGTATATGTGACCTCATCCCACATTTATTATTTATAAAGGTCAAAATCTAGGAATTTCTACGATGTCCGTCATGCCTGTGAGCTAATAAATAATCCCCAAACGCTGGGAACCAGGAGCGCAGCTGTGCGCGACGCTGTTTCCGCCGAGGCCGGCTCCCCGCCGGCTGGAAACGCCGCCGTGCCGGCGCTGGAGGGAGCTGCAGCCCCGGTTACCGCCGCCTCCACCGGCACCGCGCCTTTCGGCTAAGGTGTCGTCAGCAAAGGGAATGAGCATATTGAAATTATTTAAATTTTATCCCTCTCTGTCACTTCCGTTCAAGAATGTTCTCTTTTTAAAGAACTAAGGCTAGTTTGTTAACCCGTAAGTAAACAAAGATTTGCAAAGCCATGCTAAACACAAATCTTAATTCTAACAGTATTTTACAATTTTATAGGTCATATGATGACAAAGGTACTCAAGCAACTTTCTGAATTAAACATTACATACTGTCTCCTCATTTGAACCTTCTTTAGCATGGCATACTTGTTTCTTATTTCCTGTTTAAATAGAAATGGGATAAAATTCTGTGTCTAGTATCTGCCCCTATCTCATTTTAAAATAATTTCCAGGTCAGACATGACAAAGATCGAGAGTACCTCCTAGCCTCAGCTTTTTTCCCTTGCTATACCTTGGGGAAGATCATGCTACTGTTATATCTCGTAGGAGTTTAAGTGAAGTTAACTGAAGTTTAAAGATTGAATAACCAACACCAGCTTTCTGGAGAGAAGAAATCAAAACCTTAGTAAAAGTTACGTGCTCACTAAGTTCATTCTCTTCACTTGCCGAATTTTTCTCCTGCTGTGTCTCTCTTCTACTGTTTGCATACACTGTGTTATCACAGATAACCTCACTCTGGACATCACTAAAATAGCCGTAGTGTTTCTAAAATAGAGGCTAATTATATCTTTCAACCCCAAGATCCCGTTCCACGGCAAGAGGTAATATAATATTCTGCTTATTCAGGTAGACAAAAAAGAGTTAATCACTAACCTAAATAATCAGCAGTTGCCTAGGCACCAGTGTCCATGGGCCTTTTACAGTTCACTGGTACCGATGTTGTATTGCACCAGTCAGTGATGACAAGGAACCCAAAATGCAAATGTAATGATGCAGATAAGACAGAACTGCTGATTACCTCTTCCTTCTCTTTACTAGGAACGCCCAAGCAGGATGCATCCCATGTGATGACATACCTTCAATCAAAAGTTTACCATTTGCCAATGAGAAAGATGTAACTGAGTATCTGCCAAGACAAAACAACAGCTGGGTAACCTGCATGTAAGTGCCTCAGATGAATTAGCTGAGGAGTTCTTTGCACCACTTTTCTAAATGTTTATAAACTCTTCTAAAAATGGGGCTTGGAGGACAGCCAAAGGGTGAGAGCTATAGATTAGCTCATCTAATGTTAGTTATAGGGGAAATAATGTGGACTTAGCTCAGGTGAGTTTGAGTGCACCTTGCACATGTGCTCCTGGAAAAGAGGGAGCTTTTCTCTCCCAGATGAAGGCATATGATCCAGGGATGGAAAGACAGAGTAAGACAAGCTTAAGTTTGACACAACTTCCTATTCCCAGCAAGAATAATAAACATAATTGGACTAGTTTGTCAGCAATGGCAGATGGATTCACAATCATTTGGATTCTTTAGGACAAAATTCCCCAAATTTATACCTTAGTCCAACTTCAAGGGAAACAGATGGCTGCCAACAGGAGGTCAGACAAGACTGTGGTCATCCCTTACAAGCTCTGAGGTTGTGCAGTCTCAGACAGTCATGACCTGTGGGCAGACATGAACTTCCATCTTCCCTAGTGGATAATGTGGCACAGGAGGGTAGAGCAGCTCGGGAGTTAGCTGGCCGGGAAGTACAGAAGTCATGCAGTCTCCAGTTTTGATGATTCACATGGCACGTGGGGTAAGCTCTCCAACTGAGTCGGCAGGGTAACAGGTGGATTTTGGTGGCATCTTGCCTGAGTTCTGCTAAAAGGTCACTGAAAAAGATGCTTCTTTGTAAAACATTTCCATTTCAATGAATCAGGTCTTTCTGTTGAAACTGAAATGTTTTGCTGAAAACCTGTTGTGTTGGAAAACTCCCAACCATTTATCTCTTTCCTGCTCCCATAGGCAGGAAATGGGTTGTCTCCAGCATTTACTTCCCCTTTTGATGTTTCAGCCATCCTGTGCTTCCCCTAGTGCCCACTCAGGGTCCATCCCACAAAGCACACATCTGTTAAATTCCCCAAATATTTTGTACTGGGAAGTGTACGAGATCTTCAAACACTATGAAGAGAAAGAAACAGTACTACTCAATAAAACAGAGAGACACAGTATAGCTGTGTGATGAGAGTGTATCACCAACTGAACAGGAAATTCAGCCTACATTTTCTAAAGGACACAGGTCACTTCAGTTCCTGAAATGCCAGTTTGCAACAGGGATCTTTGATACTCTTTGATTGCAAACACTACTAAATCATTTGAAGGCCAGGGAAAAACCCATCATGGGCCAAAACCAGCCCTAATGTTACCAAATTAAACCAGGGCTGATTTTGGCTATGGCTGCATTTTGACTTCTGACTGCAGAGGAACATGTGAGGTACACTCAATTATTTGTCATGAAAATACTAGCCAAGGAATTTAGCCCTTTTTTTTTTTTTAATTGTGCATCACTCCCAAATGCCAGTCTCTGTGAGTGTATCTATTACTTGTAAGCATTTACTAATCATATGTGAACAAATGTTGGCATTCAGTTTGTTTCCATCTGTCATTCCTAGTGGCGGTCTGTGCCTGGCCATGGCATTGCACAGAGATGTGTCGTTGACTTTTTCCCCTTCCTGACAACTCAAACTCTTTGGATAGAAGAAATATATTTGTGAACAACTTTAAAATAAGTTGTCAAGAAGGTCATCTTCTGGTTGAAAGAACCCACACCCTGCTAACGCAGGATTCGTCTCCCCTAAGTACAAGAAAATATGTGCAGGGTCACGTACTGCCTGTCCCCCCCCTGTAGTCACTCAGGGGTGTCACTGCGGTGTACGTATGCTTATCTGAGCCAGCAGCATGGCATGCCAGCGTGGGGTCCAGTGCAGGCTGCAAACTCATCCAGGAACCAGGGTGGATGTGTAGGCCGAGACAGCACGTACTTGGCATGAGCAACAGCTTTTGATTGAACTTTACCTTTCCCCCACTCCCCCAAAAGTACTGTGAAGTAGCTAGCACCATGTGATTTAAGATTTTTAAGCAGCTCAGAATAGATTAAAAAAATCAAGGAAAGGGTCCTTGGAAGGATAAAGGAGGGAATATAATAAGAGTTGAGGGTGAAAAAGCAACCACTGAGGTAAGCAAAAGCATTATCAGCCTCAAAGACAGAACTGGAAATATTATGAAAGGGGATGCAAATAAAAAGCCTGCAAACAATTTCAAAATAAAGGCATTGAGGGTGCATGGCCCTTTGTCAAGGCTCCCAGGCCATCTGGCCAAGAAATTTGTGAAGTCTTGTAAAATGGCAGTTGCATACGTCTGTTTAGTTTTGCAAAATTTTGTACGTTGTGCGTCCCACAAATCTTGTCTGTTAGAAGACGGACTGTCTTTATCCTGTTTTCTGACTGCTCCATTGCCCGCTACCCTAGTTTATCACTTTGGCAACAAATGATTGCAGGATTTACGTGTATTGTCTCATTACATGGGGCACTGCTGCACCCAGCTAGCATCCATCCATGCTACCAAATTGGAAGCCAGTTTAGACATGCCTTTCCTAGCTGTGGTTACATCTTTGAGTGCCTTAAGGATCTATGAATTATACTGAAATACTTTTAGTTACAAACCCTAGGCACCAGATTTATGCTACCATTGTTAGAAGTAGGAAAATACATTTGCTTCTCTTTCAGTATGTGGTCCTTTTACTTTCTTACAAAAATAGGAAGAGATTTTTTTAACAGTACTTTTGTGCATATTTTCATAATTGTGATGGGTCAAAATATTTATCTGAATTAGTTGAGTTCAACAGTACTTCAGCTTCAAATAGCACAGGACAGTATGGACAGTAAAAATGGATGTCTTTCATGTTGCATTAGGCTTTTGTGAAATAATCCTGGTAGAAGGCTATTTCAGTGTTTTTGAAGCTATCAAAAATCAGGCCTTTATAGCTCAATGGAACTGGAAAAAAAAAGCAAATTCGCTTGTATACTTGCCTTCCCACATTTCTATTTCCCTTTGCTTCATCTCTCTCTGCAGGCTCAAGGGAGCAGATCCTTCCATGTTTCAAGTTGGCACAGCTCCACAAAACAGCTGTGCCAATTACTTCCAGTTGGGGACTGCCACTGGGTGTATAGCTGCTTGTACTTCAGTTGTTGCAATTACTATCATTATGTTATTTCTTGGCACAGAAAGGAAAAAGATGAGTGAGTGTTTGGGGGGCTTTGTTTAAGTGCAGTGGGCCACTTATTCATGCAAACCACTGAGAGCAACTGGAAAGTTAGCACAGTGAGGAGTGAACTTCTTGGAAAACCAGCTCTCATATTTAACTTGGTAAGGAGACAAAGCGATTTCTTAATGAAAACCAACAAACTCCAGCTCTGCCAGTTCCTTCAAAAATGGAAAGCATTTTTCAATGTGTTCGATTAACACTGCAGTACCTATTATGCCCTTGCTTTTATGCAGCTTATAGAGATCTTTACCGCAGCTCCAACCTGCAGGAGCTACTTGTGTAATGCCAATGCTGAGAAAAACCATCACGTGGCTTGCCTCCATTTGAAAAAAATTTTGAAGATTTGTTTCAAGTGGTCTGTGACGCTATTCACACTCCTTTGATCCTGAAGCTGGGTGGGAAACTCTTCTCTAGACACAAAATTACAGTGGCCTGAAAGCAACTTATTTCATCTGGCAGCTGATGGTTTGAAGGACTTAAATTTTATGTAGTTTAGCGTACACAAACATGGCACCCCTCGCCCACAGAAGGACTCCCATACCTTCGCATACCAAGCCAAGTGGTAGGTCAGTACCCCACAGACAAATGCTGTATTACATCTGGTGTAGATGTTGTATTGCAACCAGTTCAACATAGCACGTCTTCCAAAGTTGATTTATTTTATTTTATTACAGCAAAGCTTCAGCAAGCCCGGGCTGCCACACAGAGGCTCTGAGAGCAGGTATTACCTCAGGCTTCCCGAGGCCTGCCCAAATGATGGGCAACGTGTGGCCATCGGCACGGGCCCCGGCTCCGCTCTGGCTTTGCCAGTGAACCGAAGGCTGGCCAGAGCTTTTACACCTCATTTCTGTATTCTCCTCGTTAGCGTGACTTGATGCCGTGAGGAAGGTACCGTGAGGTGACAGGGCGGTGTGAGAGGTGCCCCGAACAGCGCAGCCCCCGCCGGCAGCGCAACACGCAACACCGGCCCGCGATGGCACAGGAGCGGGAGCGCCCTGCCGGCACCCACCCCGCGGTCCCTTCACTGCCTTTTTGTATTTGTTACTCGTGCATTTACTCGTTGCCATGCCCCGGCCCGGCCTGGCCCCCCCCCGCGGCCCGGCAGGAGGCCGTTCGGGGGAGGCATGACTTCGTTGGGAGGCGGGAGATCCCGGCCGGCGAATGCATCCCCTCACGGGGGTCCGGAAGGCGGGCGCCGCAGGGCGTCCCAGCCATCCCCAGAGCCCGGCGGTGACTCCCCCGCCCCCGCCCCGGCGAGCGAAACCCCGGCTGGGGCGCGGCCGCCCCGCCGCGCAGCGCTCGCCCTTCGCCAGCGCGGCTGCGCAGCGCGCGGGGGACAGCCCCGATTCCCGTACGCCCGGCGCCGTCTGGCCGGCACCGCGGCTTTTCCTGCGCTACGGAGTTTCCGTAGCCGTGTCCTCCGCTGCCCCCGCCCGGCGCCCCCGGTCGCCAAGCGCGTTTCTATGAGCCGCCTATAAACAACATGGCGGCCGCGGCCCCTCTTCCTGCCCGCGGTCTGTAGGTGGCGCGGTGGCTGAGGGGGCGCAAGGGCAGCGGGGTCCGGCGGCGCCGGCCGCCTCCGCTCTGCTGCGTCCCGCGCTCCCCCTCCTCGCCGGGGCCGCGGCGGGGGCGGCAGGGCCGCGCTCCGCCCCGCCGTGCGGGGGTGTCTGAGCGCCCGGGAGCAGCCCGGCTGCTGCATTGCCGCGGAGCGGAGCGGCGGCGCTGGGGGTGCCCGCGGGGGCTCCTCGGAAGGGCTTGGGGGCGGCGGGAAGGAGGAGAAGAAGAGGGCGCGGGGGCTCGGGTGCCGGGGCTCGGGTGCCGGCGGAGGCTTGAGGGGCTGCCGCGAGGAGAGAGGCGCGGGGCGGCCGAGAGCGGGGCCATGTCGGTGCAGAGCCCGCCGGCGGCTACGGCAGCCGCCGACCCACCCCCCGGCCTCGGCGCGGGGCCGCCGCCGGGCACGGAGCTGAACCAGGGCAGCGCGGCGCCCCCGTCGGCCGAGGAGGGCGGCGAGGATGAGGAAGAAGAGGAGGAAGAAGGAGAGAAGGAAAAGGAGCGAGAGAAGCTGCCGCCCATCCCGTCGGCATCCAGCGCGGCTGCTGGGGTAGGTCTGCGGCCGCCGGCGGGGCCGGGCCACCCGTCAGCGCCCGCCGGGCCCTGGCCGCCGGGAGCGGTCCCGTCTTTGCGGTCCCCGCTGTCGTTTGCCGTGTTTGCCGCTTTGTTCGTGGTGGTGAGGGAGTATCACGTTAATTTTCTTTCATGTTCTTTTCCGCTGACAGGCTTTCATTCAAGTTTCTTAAAAATAACAAGTGCATCTGTAAGCAGTGACATAATGAAGCTATAAATTCTACATCTACTTATAGTTCTTTAACATTTTACAACGGTCTGCTCTTTTGGGTTAGTCATGACTGAGGGTTTGCAGCATTGTGAATATTCGTTAAGGGTTTTCGGGGGTGGAGGGTTTCAGCTCTTAATATGCTTAATAGCGAGTGAGCTAGCTGGAAAATACTTCTGTAATTTTAACTTTTTCTTACAAGGTCTCTTCCGGTTTTTACATTGTGTTGAAGCAAAGATGACAAAACATTTCAATAATTGACAAATGAGTTAACATGGGTCAAAAACCGTGAGAAGGATATTTGCCAGAATAATTTCATTTCAGAAACCTCGTTTGAGATTTTTAATTTTACTGGAGTTATGGTTTTCTTTTTGTTGACAATACAATATTAAAAAACACAAAATTTTCCTGGCATGAGTTGAATATCTTACTTAGCTCAACATTAAAGCTTGCTGTAACTTACTTCAGTCCAACAACAGAGCAAAATTTTACCAATCCTGTAGTAATACAGTTATGAGATTTTAATTCAACGGTTCTGATAAGTATCTGATTTGCTATCAATTATCATTTTACATAATTTGAGTTTAAAAGATTGAGTGTCTAATGTTGATGACTGTCATGAAATAATTGTAATTTTAAGCAAAGTAATCATAGGCAAACTGCAGTTTGAGCAGTTCTGCCAATTTTGTGTTTTGCCTACAACGTTCCAATCTTCTGAAAGACTTTCAGCTTTGCAAATCTGTCTGAATGTGGAAGAATCTGTTTGTTCTTGAGATTCAAATACAGATTTGGTGGGAGAAGTCTGTAATGAACAAATGCCCAGGAGTTATTCGTACCTTTGAAAATCTCCACTTCAGACTTTGAATGGCAAATGCCAGTCCCTTAGAATAAAGATGAAAGTGCTGGTCTCAAATGTGTCAAGCTTAGCTCAGCTAATGAAAAACCTGTGCAAGTGGGCAGCCATGTAGAATTCCCACTGCCTTAAAGAATCAGGAGAACTTGTTTGCCGCTGGACATCCTTCACGTACCTCTGAACTGTTGCCCACAGGCATAAGTTGTCTAAGTTGTCCTGCTACGGAGGAGCTCAGATCTGGCTAGGTGTGATTGCTTGCCAAATGCGTGTGGGATTTTGAATTTACAAAGAGCTGTGTATGGGTGTTAATATTATCTTACAGAGAGAGAGAGTTTTGTGGACAGATGTAATAGGTATTTCCATAGCCCTGGATTTCTCTGTCTGTAACAGAATGCAGTTTTTGATCTCAGTAGGTAATGCAGGTATGCTTTTGCAAGACATTTATGAGTAGCTGTAAAGAAGGTATTAGACTGTTGGTCTGCCAAGCCCTAGTTGTGACCAACCTATGCATCTGATTCCAGGGCTTTGTGAAGTGTGTTATGAGATTCATCATATATAACATGATTTTAATGCAAGGCCTTGTATTAAAAGTTCTGATTGAACATCAGAAAATGAGCATTAGTTAATCAAATCTTCTCAAACACTTTTAAAGAGAGAAATACGTTCTCAGCTTCTTCCTCATTAAACTAGGGAAAAGATTTTAATGTGATATAATGACAAAAGGGAGAAATTATGGTCTTTTTTAAAAAAAATCTTTGCTTATTCATGTTTTTTTCCCCATTAAAATTCCCTTCCTTTAAAAATACATGCCTGATACAAATACAGTGATACTCCAGATGACTTCAATTTTCCTATTCTCTCTGCATATTATTTCTAAATTTATAGCCATCATATGATGACTATGGTGATACAGATACTATACCTTGTCTCTCTGTGAAGTGAGCCTCAGATATCCTTGTCTCAGAACATCTCCCCAGATTTTGTGTAATTGACATTTTCTTCAATACACTAAAGACCCACCATAGATCTGTGCAACTCATGTGGCATGACTAGAGCTTCCTTGAAGGCAACGTGAAGGTGTGACACATCCTTTAAATAGTTTCCTTTCCCTGCGGTAGCTGTGGAAAAGGTCAGAATTTTAGTAAGTCAATAGATAACTGTGGTATCCTTTTTCTCCTAAGAGCACGTGCATGAAAGATGTCTCATCTGCAAGTTGGTATAAAGGGATTCTGTGACTATTGCTGTTGTCATTCATATCGTGGCTTTTCCTAGCCAAGAGCCATGTGGAATTGTGGAAGAATGGTTACTTTTTTTTTTTTTTTTTTGGCTTTTATTTCTCAGGAAAGTTGTGGAGATTATATTAGTCCATGAATAAATTAACATGATCCTGCAAGGAATTCAGGCTTTTTCTTATGTGCCAAATGGTGATTAGAAATAATGCGTAAGGGGTGATGGTTTGGAGGTCAGTATTCAGATTCTGAAAAGAAACTTGTAGGAAGTTAAATAACTTGCCCTGTAGTAAGCAGGAACAAGTAGGGGCTTCTGTAAAGCAAAACTCATCCTATGTTACACCTTTCAAGATATGAATGGAAGGGAAAATCCTACTTCTAGAGTAGGCTGTTGCATTGACAGCTGCCTTTAGGTAATCTGAATGTCCTCCATGTCTTCTTGCAAAGGGAAGAAAACCTTTTACTCCTCACTGGACTTTGCTTGCTACGCACATGTGGATCTTGAATGAGTTACATTACGACTGAAGAGTATGATTTTCAAGAAGCTGTTCTAGATGATCATTTTGCCTCTTCCCAGAAAGCACCTGTATGTGCTCTTTGCGAACAGTTTGACTTATTTTCACCATCTGATTTAACTTCAATAGTGAAAAACATACATTTATAAAGTATAATGCTAGTACCTCTCCAGCCTTATGGAGGGCTTAATGCTTTGGAAAACTTCCACTAAGAAGACAGCAGAGTTGTGAGTTATTAATATGCTCTTAAAAAACAGGATTAAAGATTACTTTGATCCACTTACTCCCTCTAAGCAGTCATTCTTTATGTGGATTTTCAGTTTTCTGATGGCAGTATGTGTGCAGAGTCTTAGGCTCTAGAGGCTCACTGACCTCCTACAAAATTTTCTAAGTATGATGTGGTGCTATACACTTGTCCTAGATTACTCTCCCGGGAGATGTCAGAAATGCTCATTAATGAGCATGTAGTTTCCCGGTATTCCTCCAGGGCTTTCCAGTAAAGCCTTTGTCCATATGTTTGTTTAGTATTGTTGGAACTGCACTTGGAGCAGGATGATGAACTAAATAGCACGTGCAATTTTTGTTCTTTCTGATCACTGCTGAGGCAAGTGGCATTAAGAGGAACATTTTTAAACAACTCTTCAACTATACTATTTCAGTGGCATGGCTGGAGTAAAACCTTGAAAGCTAAGTCTGTCAAAAAGGCTATCAGAATAGTCTGTTTCATAAAAGCTCCTCTTATCAATTATCTATGATATCTATTCCCTATTAATCATAATTAGACTAGTCCAAGCTCCAGAGGATTTCTACGTAGAGCATACATTTTGTGATGCAGCAGATTAACCTCAGATCTAGGTTTGTTTAGAAGTCCTTTTTCAGTCAGTCATGTGTTGCCATGTTTGTTCAGGGTCTGTTTTTCTCCAGTCATGTGCCAGGTGATTTTTAAGAAGCATCTTAATGATATTTCAAAGGTTATAGAATAAAAGAAAAAGTTAATGTGAAAATTATAGTGGTAATTACATTTTATTTTTCAATGTTTATTGCATACAAGGAATGTGGCACTAGAAATTGAAACTTGGTATTTTTAAAGCTAGAAGTCCTGCTGATTGTTCAAATTTATAATTTGCTGAGTTATAAGCCATGGAAAAATGTGCCACAGTTATTTAAAATTCCTGGCAGTGTACCAGCTTGCGTACACTGCAGCATGGCAGGTTTATGGGCTGTGTCATTACCCTCCTGGTGGTATTTCAAGATGTTGTGGTGGAAATAAAGTGCTTTCCTCAGAACTCTGACTGCACGTCTTAGTGCAAATTTACTCCTCTTAAGTGGAAAGGGAAATGTATGGGTTTAAAAAATTGATAGGATTTTATATTAATTATTATAGAATTTCTGTTCTCATTTGGGGAATTACAGTTTTGATTTGCATGAAAACACTTTCTCTAACTGAGAGCACAGATACCAGATCTCAAGGAAATTAATCTTTAGGTTAACGTGAGGCTGAAAATCAAGATGTGCAGGGAGAGTGTGTACTGCCTTTGCTTCATATCAACTGATGACTTGGAGCAGAGATTGAAATGAAAATCTCCGTAGTGTGATTTCTGTCATCTTGGGCAAACTCTTTAACACACTTACGCTTTGCAACTTTCCCAGAGTAAATAACTATTTCTAATAGCACTCACTGTTAAACAGACTGATTGGTGTAATCCTTTGGAAGTCTGTTGTGTCACTTCACTTCTGTTCACTGTTAAAACGCTCCACAGTTCTTAGCAAAGGTTTGTGCAGACTCCTTGGGGGCAGTACATACAGGTACTCAAGGAGGTTTTCTTAATACTGTGTTAACAAATATTTGTTGGGTAGCCTTTCTTCAGCAGCAGCTGATGTTCATGATTTTTGAATCATTAGGGGTTTTTTTTTACCCAGGTAGGTGGTATTTAAATTTTATTAGCAGGTTAGCTTGCATAGAATTTTTGGCCTGACATTTCAAGTCTTGGGAAATTTGTCTAAACTACTTCAGTATATTAGGGTTATTTTGAAAAAGGAAGATGTGAAGTTTTCATCTGTTTAAACTGTGCTAGATGTAGTGATGAATATAAAAGCAGTTAGAAATTAGGATATGGAACGTTAGAATATTGTTGAAAACATTCTAATTGTGTTGTGCTTTCCTCGCAGTAATCCAAGGATAACTTCATATCCTGCAAATTAATACTTGAGTTTTTGAATATAATGGAAAGGAGTTTTATGGTATCTCTCCTGATTCAATTTGAAACAAACTTTCAGAAGCATTATTTATGTCTTATTTAGGTATGACCACTCTGATTTCAAGATAAAAGATATTTAAGTATTCTGTGTAATACCTCATGAGTAAGATTACTCTTGTGGTAATGCATTAGCCCTTTATAGCATGCTGTCATCTTAATTACAGGGGTTGGAGAGAGGAGCCAAAAATCAGTTTTCCACTTTCAGCAATTTCATCACAACTATCAACCAAAAGAAAGAAGGCATCGGAAACAGAAATTCGCCTACGCAACTTGTTATACCCAACATCAAAAATGGTAAGAGAATAAAAGCCCTATGTTACTTAGTTACCAATTTAAGAAGGTGCTCAGTGTTCTGCCAATATTTGTATTGCGGTAGTGCCAGAAAATCTAGAAATCTAGATTTAATTGAATTATGCTGTGCTGTACGTTGTGCAGGCAGTGATATATATGATAATCCATCCTTTGTAGAGGTTATGTCATAGAAACAAGTTGGATAAGAAAAACAAATAGACCTGGACAATGAAATAATCATCTAAAGTTTTAAAGAAAGTTACAGATTCAGTAGTCCATCTGCCAATACTGTTTGTCTAACTGCAGTGAAACAGCAGTTTCTCTAGAAATTGTATCAGAACTTTGTGGAGAAGATATTTCTATTGTTGTCTGAAGGATGGCAGGGATGAGGCAAGCATAGTGCTTTTGAGGAATAGAGTTGCTGACAGTTGCTGTTTTTCAGTGAAGATGAAGGCCAGTGATGACACAAAATAAAATTCACAGGCAAAGATTGGTAAGTTCTGAAGAGCTTTGAAGGTGAGAAGGAAGGTGGTTGTGGTACAATGAGGTAACAGTAACTGATGAAAAGATAGAAAGTGGATCTGTGTATTCAGTATGGTAGGCTAGAATCATGAAGCCTGATGAGATGACATTGTGGTTAGACCTGAAATTTTTATTAGATTTTTGGGCTAGGATACGGAATTTCAGTAATTTGGGACTTTTATTAAAAGGCTGTACAAACATTTGTCAGGTTTGTACTTGTCTTGCCTCTGAGCAGGTTCCCGTCAGCCTTATTATTCTGTGGTTCTCTAAGTCTTTATAGCACTCAATGAATTCGAGGCAAGAAAGAAACAGACTGGATTAATTAGGAGATCTCAGTAGTGCAAATTTGAAACAAAACCATGGACAGGTATTGTCAGTTTCAAAGTTGTGCAGGAAAAGGTGGCTTATACCTTGCAGGATTGGATCCTTACTAAAATAATCTTGGTATCCTTGCCTAGCTATACTGCAAAAGTAAAAGTCAATGCCTGTCTTTCTGAATATGTGTATATATGTGTGTATGCTGTTAATACTTTAGGCTTGAGTTCAAAGAACGTTGATTTTGTTGAAAAACAAGTGTGGAAAAGGTAATGCTGGTAAATACAGCATGAAAGCTAGGTTGATGTCTGTTTGCTATGTAGCTGCCACAGAGACTGAATTTGTATAACAAGTCTTCTAATGCAACAATGATCTGATATGAAATCTATAGATGAACTAGATTGTTGTAGTTCTTTTATAATGTTACAAGTAAGATTTGTTTGGTTTACCTACTTTGAAAATTTTCATCTGCCGTTAGCCATGTTGGTCACTGTGAAAATAACTGCTGTTCTAAATTCACTCAGCATAGATTTCCTTGTACTAGTCAATTCTGCTTTGTACCAATGAGATTTTCTTCCTCGAAGTTTTTGATCATTCGCTAAGCAGTGATGCATTGCTGAGTCTTTACTTGATGTGACTGGGCAAACGGCCAGAAAGGATTGCTTTTTCTTGTCATTTAATATTGTGTTATTGCTGCTTATCAACTCAATGCATAAAGTTTCAAGTTTCTCCTCAATGGAACTCAAGTGACAGATCTTAATTAATATTTCTGAATGTCAGATGAGCAAATAAATCTATTTACAAATAAACTTGAATTATGGCAAAACATACTGAAGTTGACAGTATTTACTAAACATATTATTAAAACTCAGTTTTAGGATATCTAATTTAAGCTGCGTATATTTCAAAGAAAATTGCGTTGCTGACAGGGTGCAAGTTACCAGCTTAGCACCTGCAGCCTCAATTTACTGAAATTGGAAACAGCTTCTGTCAGCAGCTGTCTCTTCTACAGATGTGGAGAGAATATTTTCCTCATTTCAGTGTATTCAGCTGGTTATAATTCAATGTTTAATCCATTTAAAATTGAGAAGACATAATGAGAGCTAAATGAAAATGACTTGTCTCTCTCAAAATATAAAAGTAAGACAGTCTGAGTTTCTTTTAAGTCTGTCTATCCTGCTTTCAGAGAATGATGTGCAATAGCAGAGTACTTGCATGGTGGGATTGTTTGGCACCTTGGCTTGAATTAATTTAGTATCTATGTGTCCACTTTGTTTTTTAAATTACTACTCTTCTCTTTAAATAGGTTTAAATTCCAGCTGTGAGAGTGGGCAAGCTTCCATATCTATAATCGATGCAATACTCAAGGGACTGAGGGCAGCTCTGATCTATTATCGTCTGACGAATGGTGGCTGAGTTAAGTCACAATGACAGAGTCTTTGTCATTAGCATGAGTGAAAAGAATCTGCCTTTGGGTTTTGGGGATTTTGTTAGCATCTATTTCCCTGCTGTGATAAATGGAGTAGGCAGCAAAGTAGTGATACTACTTTGATGTTTAGTTAATTTTAAAAAACAACAACTCTTGGAAGAGGCTTAGAGGGTTCTTAGACAATTCATGGAGGATTTTAGTTTAACGTGTTTGACTTTTGAGGACACTTTTATTTTATACAGTGTCTTTTATCCCAAACATACATCACAATTTATATAAATGCTTTTAAAAACATGCAGTATAAATCAGACTGAAAAAGCATTTTAAGGATATTTTAGAACATACTGTCAGTAAAATGGATGTTTGTATACTGCATAGGAATATTAATTTTTTTCATGTTTTTGATGGGTTTACCTTGGCTAGCTGCCAGACTCCTACCAAGCTGCTCTCTCTCCCCCCCTCCTCAACAGGACACGGGGAGAAAATAAGATGGAAAAGCTCATGGGTTGAGATAAAGACAGGGAGTCCACTTTCCAATTACGGTCACAGGCAAAACAGACTTGACTTGAGGATATTAATTTATTGCTAGTTAAACAAAACAAAACTCAAAAATTTCCCCCTGCCCCCTCTTCTTCCCAGGCTCAACTTCACTCCTTTGTTCCCCACTCTTCTACGACCTTCCCTCCAACCAGAGCAGTGGGGTGAGGAATGGGGGTTGCAGTCAGTTCATAAAACTTCATCTCTGCTACTCCTTCCTCCTCACATTGTTCCCTGCTCCACTATGGGGTCTCTCCCACGGGATACGGTCTTTCACAAACTTCTCCAACATGGATCTTTCCCATGAGTTGCAGTTCTTCAAGAACTGCTCCAACGTTGGCCGTTTCTACGGGGTACAGTTCTTTAGGAACAGACTGCTCCAGTGTGGGTCCCCCACAGGCCACAGATCCTGGCAGCAACCTGCTCGGGCATGGTCTCTCCATGGGCTGCAGCGTGGATATGCAGTGATAGGATGAGGGGTGATGGCTTCAAGCTGGAAGAGAGTAGATTTAGACAAGATATTAGGAAGAAATTTTTCTCTCTGAGGGTGGTGAGGCACTGGAACAGGTTGCGCAGGGAAGTTGTGGAGGCCCCATGCCTGGAAGTGTTCAAGGCCAGGTTGGATGAGGCTTTGAGCAACCTGGTCTAGTGGGAGATGTCCTTGCCCATGGCAGGGGGGTTGGAACTAGATAATCTTTATGGTCCCTTCCAACCTAAACCATTCTATGATTCTATGATATCTGCTCCACTGTGGTCCTCGGTGGGCTGCAGGGGGACAACCTGCTTTACCATGGTCTTCTCCATGGGCTGCAGGGCAATCTCTGCTCTGGTGCCTGGAGTACCTCCTCCCCCTTCTTCTCTACTGAACTGTGTGTCTGCAGGGTGGTTTCTCTCCTCTCTCCCTCTGCCACCCCTGCAGCTGCCCTGCTGCCAAAACCTTACCATGTAAACCAAATACAATGTTCTCAGATCAAATAGAGAGTAAAGTGTAAAATAGAAAGACCTTTTTAAAGCACTGCAATTTGTACCAAATTTATTGAGAAGAACTGTCTAAAGATGCTACTGTTCTAGTAGTAATTCTCTGCAAGACAGAAAGCTTGCATTTCCCATTTAATTTATTGGAGACATTCTTTTAGGAGGCCGTAGATGATCCACAGTCAGCTCTAGCTAGAATTATGTATCACATTGTAGAAAAACTGACTGAAGACTTGTCCTTGTACATCAAAAAATAGTTGGACTTTGGTGTGGTTGTGCTTGAGACTTTTCTTAGGTGTAGGGACCACCAGTGTTACAGTTTGTATATTACAATATATATTGTAAATATAATAACAGGCAACACTACTATTTGTGACTAATAGCTATCAGTCATGGACTGCTTGGTTTGTCTTTCAAACAGCAAATATAACAGGATCACTCTGGGTAACTCTGTAATTTCATGATATCGTTTAGGGTTTTTTTGTTTTGTTTTGTTGGTTTGGTTTTTGTTTGTTTTTTTGTTGTAATTATGCTCTCGCTTAGCTTGAGTTCCTCATAGGTTCAGGTAGATGTGATGTTCAGAATAGGCACTTTATTTATGCATCTGACTTTAGAAGGCACTTGGCTTAATGTTCAGAAGGTTGAGCATCTACGGCTACAAATAGATTTAATGAAAATTCTGCAGCACTGATTTCTAAAAATGAAACTATATATGAACTTGGGGTTTTCTTGTGTGATACCAATACTGCTGTATGTATACCAGTGCATGTTACTGATGTAATACTAGCGTGTCTTATGAAAATAGCAAAACATTGTACTTACCCCAATAACAAGTGGGAACACAGGTCACCAGCTTGCTACTTTTTTTTTTTGTTTGGGTTTTTTGTTTTTTTCTTCCCAGCAGCATGTCAGCAATTCAATTGTGAAAATCTGGCTTGGTTTTCTTTCTTTGTTTTTGTAATAGGCAAATCGGGTTTTTTGCAACTTGGTCCAGGAGCTCATTTATAAAATAGTAGAGACTCCCTTCTTTCAGAAGGCCTTAGACAGGAGACAGACTGGCCAATTTTCTCTCTCCTTTGGCAGGAGGGAGCACTTTGTTCACAAAGACCTAGTTATGAACTCAGGACACGGTTTATGTTTCTAGGGTTTTATTTCCCTTCGTTTAGTCAGTATTTCCATCAAGTCTGGGATGCGCACGTGGTAAAAGTACTTGGATGAGTAGGGCTTTAAAGATGTATAAGCAATTAGTGTGAGTTTTCTTTTTTTTTTCCTCCTCATTCTTATATATCTGTATTTTACTAGCTAAATGTTTATGTATATGACTGCATTGTCTTTATTGTTCTTTACTTTTTTTCATAAGTGAGAGACCTACCACCTATTTGCCTCGATGTACGACAAAAGCAGCGCATCTCTATAGATACACTACCCCAAGAACTCAAAGCACCAATTCCTCCTGAACCTTCCCTTCCCATCCGAACCAAAACTGTGAAAGATTTTCAGTAAGTTACACTGGTGTTTCTAAAAGTGTACTTACTTTCTTTATTTTGTCCTAATTCATACATTTGATTTTGTTAATCTCAAATGAGGAAACAGTTCAGTAAGACTGACAAGTAGTTAGTCTGGTTGTGATGGTGGGATTGATAACTCTGGTACTGTGAAAATTATCAAAATACTTTCTCTAGCTTGAAGTGGTGTTCTGTTCAAGAAATGGCAAAGCTTGTACTTCAGAGTTAGAAATTAAGTTCCTGACATTCAGTGGATGTTTAGTTTTGGAAAAAAGTATGTATGGCTTATTGTAGGGATTCGAATAGCCCTTTCAATCTTAAGTATTTTGTTTGTACTGCCAATTGTGGTGAGTCCTGTCCATTGAGATACTGGGCATTATCAGTCTTGTGTGAAACACTGCACATCAGACACTTAAATGTGTAACTCCATATTTGAGGACCTGGAGTGGTGATTATGTGGACTGCAATATTTCTAACTTTGGCTAAAAATGCAGATGGCCTATCTTCGTGCATTATGTTAGAGTGTTAACTTTCAATACTAGTTTTATGGCAAGAAATTATTTTTTTTTATGTATCCTTGCTGCTTATGTGACTACAATTTTAAGCAATGTAAGTGTAAGCTATTCTAGCACTTCTCTATGAAAGGCACTATGCTTTAAGTTTGTCTAAGTAAAAAGAGTTACAAGATTGAAGAGTCTGTACAGACAATATTTATGCTGCTGCCCCATAACAGTAATTTAGCTAGAAGTAGAATTTGTGTGAAAGTGTCTTGTGTTCCACTTATGTTTTTCCAGACCAGCACTGACCCTTAATCAAAACTATCTACGTTGGATTTATTCCAGCACTGTTACAATACTTGGCATGCGATGCTTGATCAGCTTAGCTAGGCTAGCAGAAGTCCCCAGGGAAACCACCTGAATTGTTTTTAACTAGTATAGCCTGTTTCCCTGATGTCAGGTCTACACCACAAGGTTTTGCTGGCTTTGCTTGGTTCGCTGTGGGCCCAAGGCAATGGGGAACGTTTTTTCTCTACTTAACATAGCCATGTTCCCAAAAATTGTGATGTTGACACTGTCATTTGAGGAAATGGCATAACTTTGTTGAAAAACTAATGGCATAAGGTGTGTGCACTAGGGGATTCTGCCTGCAATACATGAACATATATTGGCCGATTGTTTCTTTAGTGTGGATATGTTCTTAGGAGGCATCTTTACTAATTCATTGGAAGTGTGGTGCTTTTTTTTTTTTTTTTTTTTTTTTTTTTTTTTTTTTATATTTTCTTGTTTTTTTTTTTTTTTTTTTTTTTTTTTTTTTTGGCCTTAGCACCCACAGAGCAGCGTTATGCTGCTGTAATATCCTTGAGTGTTTTACAGTAGGATAATTTTGGTCAAGGAAATCATAGAATCATAGAATGGTTTGAGTTGGATGGGACCTTAAAGATCATCTAATTCCAACCCCACTGCCATGGGCAGGGACATCTTCCACTGGACCAGGTTACTCAAAGCCCCATCCAACCTGGTCTTCAACACCTCCAGGGATGGGGCATCTACAACTTCTCTGAGCAACCTGTTCCTGTGTCTCACCACCCACACAGTAAAGAATTTCTTCCTAATATCTCATCTAAATCTACCCTCTTTCAGTGGGGAGAAGTATTCCTACGAAGAAGCCTGATTCTTCTATTTTTCAAACAGATGGAAAATAATAAAAGAATCACAGTTGCTCCAAGAGATGTATGAGCATGTACTCTTCATAGCTCTTTTCCATGTTTGAAATTTTGTGCATTCAGTGAGAAGGGATGCTTTTTGATTAGTCAGTGTGTGTATTTGGTGGAAAAGGAAACAGTTATAAAAGAGAGCTTGACAAGAGGTGATCCTTTGTTCAGGTGATCTGAAGAGCTGAAATGTTTTCCATATTCAGATTTTTGTACCTATTGACTGCTGCCTAATTATGTAATTATCAAGAATATTATTCTTTTAAGTAAAGTATTAAAAAGTGATTAGCATTCTTGGTGTGTCCCACTGATAATTTTTTTTAAGTATCTCATACAAAGAAATTATCTGGGGGGCAGAAAACTGGGATTTGTATCACCAGCATTGTAAATAGCTAAAATAAAATTCTGCTTTAAAGGTGGGTTGGGATTTTTTTGTTTGTTTGATTGGGTTTTTTAAAATGTATGATATACAAAATTTCATATACAGATACTTGCTTTAAGATCCAATACTTAAAAAGACTTTAAGAGTAAATCCATATATTTTGTTGTCCCCTTAAGGAATGTGTACAGTTGCATACAAGGATTAAGTTTTATTTGAAAAATTTGAAGAGAAATAAAAGTATGTACAGATGATAATAAATTTGACTAGTTTAAGAGCCTGTGTACTTAAATAAAGAAGTCTCAGAAATTTTATCATGTCAGCGTACCTTCAGTGTAACCTGCTCTGCTAATTATTTGTCTTAACATACTGAACTGTGACACCATGAATTAAGATTTTGAATAAGAGACATTGCTCAGGTGTATCAAACACAAACTATGCTTTTGTTCTCTTGTAATACCATGATTTTAAAATGACAAGGAAGATGTTAGAAAGATACTGATATTATACTTGTCTGTCTTCTAAGTGTGCTTAGTGAGGAAAGCTTAGAGTTACAGTGCAGTCTAAGGACTAAGTGGTTGGGAAGACTGAACCCTTATATTACCAATATTTTAATATATTCTTTCTAGGGATGATGTGGAAAAGGCTAAGTTGTCAGGAGATTGGAAAGCTATACATGATTTTTATTCTACAACGTTTGATTCTTTCCTGGAGATAAATGCTGCATTTAAGGTAGAAAATAATTTGTAATACTATTTAGTACTTACAGTGCTTTGTATCTTCAAAGTGTTCACAATAATATCAGTTAAAGGCTTGCAACTGGCTACTCAAGGCCACTAAGATCATTTTGTCACGATCTCACCTGCCTTTGGTAGACAATCTGTTATTGCATGGCTTTATTGATTCCGGTTTAAGTAACTAAAATTCCAGTATGTAGTTCATTTTGTGACTCCATGACTGCGTAGATACTTTCTGCACAGGCAAGCTAATGCAGCTAATAGAGGGGACTAGGCAATCTGGAAACAGAAATTCCCTCTCCCTAAAAAAAAATGTGTGGTATGGGCTCAAGTAGTATAGCTGTTCTTGTTCTTTCCTTTCTGAATTCATGCCAAATTAATATTTTCTGCTTATTACAGAGCAAAATGTGCTTATGATATTTAATATAGACAGTAGGGCCTGAACCTAGACAAAATAACCTGTGACTTTTAGTTACTTAACAAATATTGAATGCTTATGTTTTTGTTGCTTTTGTCTGATGATGGATTGACACAAAGATGAAAGATGAAAATTCATTGTAATTCATTATTTGAAACCCTCTTACATTTTAAAAATAAAATGACAAGATAATGGAGTTATATGAATATTGCCAGTGTGCAGGATTACTATTGTTTAGCTTCACCTTTCACTTGTTAATGAAAGCAACTTAGATTCTTATGTTTTGATAAGGAAAATAAATAGTTATATCTGTACGTGTTTTGTTTAAACTTGCTGTTAAACTTTTATTTTTCTAAGATAGCTAAAATACTGAAAACATTTCAAAACCAAAATGCTTCATGTATTATTTAACTTACAGAAAGATACCAACTCTCCATTTAATACCATTGAGGACTCTGGAATCAATGCAAAATTTGTGAATGTTGTCTATGATGCCTTATTAAATACTGTAAGTAGAAGAAAAGAATTCATGTTTTAAAACACTGTAACAATTATTTCAGCAAAGAAATATGCTAAGAAGCAATTTACACCAAAACTTTTCCTCAGATAGGCACAATTTCTGAAGAATCTCTCAAAACATACTTAAAATGGTCCCATGAGAATTGCCATAGAATCATGAAAACTAATGTAGTAAAAGAGGAGGAAATTTTTGCTACTAGTAATGCACAGTTTATACTGTGGTAGATTTTGAGATCTCTTGCAAGATATGATGTGACTCTGATGGGACACTGTATGGTGGGAAATAAGGAAAATGTGAGGATGGGGGTAGCAAACAGTAGATACTGTGCCAAGTAAACAAAGGGTGGGAGTAATTTAGAAATTATACTTACAGTTTTTAAGTTGTTTAAGCATTGAAAGCCACCATTGGCACCACTCCAGACCTCCGCTAATAGCCTGCGAGGAAAGATACTTATGAGCTCAGCATTGTAACACAAAGATTTCTTAGGGGGCTTGGATCGCAAGCAGAGCAAACTTGCATGTTCGTACAGTATCTTGTATAGAATATGTATAATTACGTCAGATATGATTTTTCCTCTCCTTTTTCCATAGCCTCAAGATGTTCAGAAGTCAGTCCTAAAAGGAATAATTAATGGTCTGCTACAAGAATGGAAAGGGTAATTATAAGAAGTGTTTGTATTAGTGCTGTGCCAGCACTTACAGCTGATACACGTTTTGTCTTTATTGTTTTAGCCAAAGAAAGAAAACGTTCTGATACAATTTATTTGACTCATAAGAACTTGTCTCCTTTTGGCAGGCAGATCTGCTGAAATATATCTTGAACTCTGTAAGCTGATATTGAAACTCTAAGAGGCAGACCCAGACCCAGCCATTCATTCCACCACAAAATGTCAGCTGCTTGTTGCCAGGACAATATTTTGGGCATCTGAACTGTGAGATGAATTAAGGAATTTATCTAGAGTAAAACATATTCTCCCCACCCGCCCCCCAACAGCAACTGGGGTGTTTTAACCTAGAGAATTCCTTGATCCAAAGTTTACTTCACAATACTGTTCACATGTGGTAACAGCATAGAAAGGGCAGTGCAGGGTGCAGAAGGGGGTAGTCCGAAGGCAGGAGGTTTGGAGATGACGACCTTTTAGCAAGAAGTAGTAGAAGTGAGTATGCATAGTTTGATCCACAAAAAGATTTAGCAAGAGACAGCACCTTGTTGTGACTCACCTGTGACCCAGCCCTTGGCTATTCCTTTCTCCACCTTATACTACCTTGTCTGTGCTGTTGCTGCATGTGTGTTTGTGGTTATGTAAAAGACTTTAAGCAGATAAGCAGCAAGAAGTACAGACACTACAGTGGTAGAAGTGTATGGAGAATTCTGGCAGGAAATCAAAGATGGGGCAAATAAACTCTCCTGTGGTGTCACCCGCGTTAGACAACAGCATGGACTTCCCTCTTTTGAACACCTCTTAATCTTCAATTCTGATTCTTTTTTTGCCTTCTCTCTTGTGTTATACCACAAAACACAGATGCTAAGATAGCCTACTACCTTTAGACAGTAGCCAGAATCTTTAAGTGTCCTTTTCAGTTTCTAAGAACAGTGAAGATCCTTAAATATGCTATTCTACACATATTGGCAAAGCAAAGTTAAAT
This sequence comes from Burhinus oedicnemus, assembly GCA_008921705.1. Lineage (NCBI taxonomy): Eukaryota > Metazoa > Chordata > Aves > Charadriiformes > Burhinidae > Burhinus > Burhinus oedicnemus. The sequence goes on from VFFE01007811.1 coordinate 732,261, forward strand.
TGTAGGGTGCATGATTTCATGACTCTTAATGTATGTGATGTATACATGTGGTTCTGCTTATTATTTCATTCATTCATAGGCCACGAACAAAAGATGATCTTAGAGCATACTGTATACTTTTACAGGTAAGAAAAATACAGTATTTTTATCTAAGTATATGTCTGCTTAACTTATAATCTATAAACCAGTATACTATGCAAACAAGATACTTTGTATAGCTGAAATACTTCACATTTAATTTCCTGTTATAGGAATGTATTAAAATATGGAAGAAGTGTAGAGTATGCATGATGGGAATGGGAGCTTAATGAAAGATAGTTGATGTGGAAAGGTTGCATATATTAAAACTATGAACTAACAGACATGTAATTGTTTCATATCATTTTATGAGTTGAAAGAAAAAATGGTTTAGCATGTTATTTGTTCTTATTTCTTCCTTATTCCCAGATTTGCTGTATTGTAACTCTGATCTTTCCAGGAAGTTTCAGTATATGCACTTTTTTATATTGCTGTAACTTTCTCCAGTGCTGCATTTTATCCAGCAGGCTCTCTCCAGTCTATCTGACTGGCTACATTGTCTGATTTCTGTCTGTGTTAACCTATTCTCTTTGCTACAATAGTTGATTTGCATTTGTAGCAAATTTCCCCTTTAAATTTTGCCAGTGTAGATAACACCTCTTCACACAAGGAGAGGTTTCTGCTGTTATTTGAAAGATCAGATGGTAATTTAATTTTCTGAGACAATAGTTTTCTTCTCTGGGGTGGTATACTAGCTGTGAATTATACAGAATATGTCCTGCTGAAAAGTGGGAATGTGTGAACTCATACGTAAGAGGGAAAATAAGTTTGGATTGATGTGCGGGAAGACAGGAGCTATGAGAATCCTTATCACTGAGATGGAAAGCACATCACTCAGAAGAGTGGAATTTATGTGCTACACAGTAAATTAAAATCTAGACAAATATATTGAGTACTGCCTTTATAACCTGTGGGCTTTCTTTTGAAACAAGCAAACAAACAAATCATACTTTTACAATATAGAAGTTATGGGGTTTTTTTTATTTGACTACAAGTTGCAAATCATTTTTTTTTCATAGTTTTACCACTGTCACAGCAATTTTGTGAGTTCCTTTCCTGCATAATTGTATTGGCAACAACAAACATAAGAAAAAATCCTAACAACTTTTTTCCCTTTATGCAGTTTATTAACCTAACACATTTTTTTAATCTTTTTCAGAATCCTCAATTTAGTAACACTTCTACTTATGTCATCTATGCTCACTTGCTAAGACAGATAGCAGCCTTAACAGAAGCTGACCATCATTTCCTAGTGCACTGGTCTAAAAAGTAAAAAAAATAACAAAAATAAAATTAAAAATTCCATTTTTAGGATTACAATTGTTACTGTATTTCCATTGATGTTGACTGTTTTATAAAGTATATGAAAGTTAAGTTAATTAACTAAAGAGGTTGTTTTTGTTGTTTTCAAAGTATGTTTGAACGTAGTCCTCTAAGTGATACTGATTTATAGATGCAAACTGTATATAATGTATAAAAATGAATACCTTTATGCAAAAAAGCCTTAATTGCAAAATAACTTATGTAAGCTATTTTTCCATAACACATGCAAAATAACTTAGGTATGTAAATTTTTTAGATACGTGTTTAAATGGTATTATTAATACAAACTTATTTATGATCTTTGCTTAAATAAAGGTTTATCTTGCATAATTTGCAAAAGATACTGTAACTTTACTGTATTGTATGAAAACCACAAATGAAACCAAGTCCCTGCTTGGTAGAGTAATAGCGGTAGTGAGAATGTGTAGTTAGGGCATTAGATTTTTAATTAATTGAAATAACTCTAATAGCCCTGACTAATAAAATTATATGGGGGTAACTGCCCAAAGAGTGGCTTTTAAGTTGGTGTACAGGTTGCCTTCCTTATAATGACTGTGCAAAAAAGTTCAGTCTGGGGTAAAAAAAAAAAGTTTGAACAGCAATATTCACAATTCCCTTATCTCCTAGGGAATATGTTAATAAAGGATTTTCTTCTCTGCAAGGATGCAAATTATATTTCCTTTCTCCATACACACATATCATCCCCCCTGTGATATGTCTAGATTTGCTTAAAATTTTGGTAATACATGATTTCATTTGAATTGGTGTTTACAAATAAGGTTTACCCTCTTGGTTAAGGATGCAGTAGGCCTATTGATGTTTTTATTCTTAAAATGTATTAGAAATCCAATCCATTAAAATAGGTGAGCTCTTAATTAGAAAAGGATCCTTTTAATATATCTACACATATATGTGTATTGTTGTGATATTATGGAAGTGGTGCAGCACGTAATTTAAAATGTGCACTTGTCACAAGCATATGAAGTACTTTCCACTCTGTATTCAACAGGACCAAGTATCTCGAAATAAAAAATTCAGAATTCCTTAGTATTCAGATTGTGGAATGAAACATCCAGCTAAGGATTTTTGGTTTCTTTTGTATTACTAAAAGTCAAGAACAAGTAGTGATGGCATTTTTTTTTTTTTTTTTTT
>VFFE01007811.1:734833-884657 GCA_008921705.1 Burhinus oedicnemus
GTACTGTTCCACTTAAAAAAAAAAAAAAAACAAAAAAAAAAACCACCCCCAAAGAATCACAATCAAGACTATATGCTTAGAACTAAGAAGGCCAAGTAGGAGCAAGTCCTGGTTTACCTTCCATATGAAATATTTTGAAATACATAATTCTTCAAACTAAGTCAACACTCCTTGGTAAAACACTTTGGATTAGGATTTCCAGGAGACCAAGTGAGAATATTTTTCCTCATTTCCTTTTTTTCCTAAAGACATTAGAATCCAGAGCTTCTCACAGGCAGGATTCAGGGTGTACATACAGTCTGGATTGAAGATGCACACATAGAGTCGGAAGCTCTGGGTATTTCAATATAAACTTCTGCTAGGTGACGCATGAGCTAAATCAACAAAAAACTTTCCAAAATAACCAGTAACAAAAAACTCTTTTACCTTGGTGATTTCTGAATATTTTCAAAATTAATTTTTATTATTTAATTGCAGTGGAACGGGGCTGTGATCTGGTATTTTAGAAGTCCTAAACACTTGTAACCCCAGGTTAAATCTGAAGGACCTGTGGAAAATCAGTTCCTTTGAAAATCAGTTCTGCAGCCAATAAGCTAAACCAGAAATACCTCTACTGTGTACCTAAGTATGCTGCACTGAGATAGCTGTTTTTCTTGTATTTAATAAGAAGATATTATTGGGTTTTTTTAATTCAGTGTAGCAATTAAAATTTACTATTTAAAGCAGAAGATGACATTTTATTGAAAAACAGTAAAAAAAGAGCTTTATTGAGGCTAAGTATTAATACTAGTTACAATTTCTAGTAGTATTTGCGAATAAGTTTCTTCTACTGAATTGAGTATCCATGTATACAACACTAAAAAACCAGCAGCTATTTGCAAGTTACTGTCAGTAGAAGGAAGATAGTTAATGAATGATAATGCAAAGATTCACTCCTGTATTCTTAAAAAGAAAATAATATGCTGGATGCTAAAAAGGAAATATTTTATCTTCTTTTTTCTTGTTAGGTTTTCTTTCTGTCAATACCCGTTTATTATTTCTATAGCAGCAAAAAAAGTTATTATTCAAAGGGACTCAGAACAACAGATGATAAGTATTGCACGGGTAAGTCATTTAGTGATAAATGTTTGTGTCCCATCCATCGGTATTTTATAAATTTTTGTTAGATTGATATTACATACAGCCTTTCATCACAACTTCTTGTATTTCGGAATACCCTGACAAACAACTTGAGCCATTTTACTATTACTAGTCTACAAATGTCCATGCTGGATACTCTCAATATTTTTTATTTTAATGTGCTTAGTTTCAGGATGCTTGTAAATACCAGTGTTGTAGAGAAAGAGTTACAGTAGTTCTTATTTTTTTCTTTTTTGAGAAACCAGCATAATGTGCTAGCATGTTAAATTAACAAGATAATTAAGGAAGAAAAATTCCATGAGAATTTTGGACTATTTCCTATTTTATTCTGTGAAGATATGTTGTTGTGGAAGACCAAGATGCACCTGCATGTTCACAAGTCACAGAAGAGGTACTGCTTCTGGGCAGCCTCTTCTGTTTTGAAAGAGGCGTTTTCTGCCTCTTTCAGTGGTAATTTTCTTCAGGTGCTAGGTGATACTGGCTTCCTCAGTGCTCAATGTGGCAGCATCACCACCTACCCATTCCTGTCTTGCTGGATGTGTCTTGTGAATAGCTAAGTAAAGCACAAGCCATTCTCTGGAATCTTATGGGTATGTTTTTAACTACTGGGGAGTATAAAAGGTTGCTGTGCTGCACAATTGCCACCTTCTTGGTAAACTTCCTGATAAGTTAGTTCGAATATGGTGTAAATGCTATTATCTGCAGTAGAAAAGAAATTGCTGCCCATCTCTTAGAAGATACTGAAGCAGCTATCACATTAGGGTAATGTCATTAATGCAAGATACTAAGGACTTTTTACAGTTAACAACTATGGCACTTTGTTTTTTAAATGGAGATACTGCATGTATGATGTTTGTTTTTTCATTCAAATAGCAAAGCCTTGTGGATAAAGTCTCTCGCAGACAGAAACCTGACATGAATATGTTGTTCCTAAATGTGAAAGTGAGGAGGACGCACCTTGTTAGTGATTCACTTGATGAGGTAACAACAAATGTAATTAAATGGTGTGTTGCTGCAGAATACCTACTGCACTTAGATTTCAGTTTGATAAGTCATATTTAAATCTTTCTGCACCGAGAGATTGGGAATGTAACTGTATAATACTAAATAAAAAGAACCAAATTACTGTCACAATAGCAGTGCTGCAGAATAGTTTGGGTTAGATCTTCTGAACTTTATTTTCCATTCTCATACTGCTCCATTGCTAAGCCTGTAATAAACATATATGTTTGCATTCCACAAAGTATGTATTTGTGTTTGCAATTTTTGTCTTAAGAATACAGTGCATAATTATCAGGTTATGTAGGACTTGGTTCCATGGTATGAGCATGAATAGTACATGACTAATCACTAATGAGTTTGTTCTGTTCTAACTCTTGGAATGTTTTTATTCTTTTCCTTCCCTAACTTCTCTATCCTATAAGAACTATCTTGGGCTTTCTTTTCTTAAGTTCATATCTTGATTTTAACTAATTCCTCACATTCTTGAATGTAATTTTTCCTTTTTTAGAAATTAAATGGATGTGGCCATTAAAGCAGGCAATTCTTCAGTATCCGCTGAAGCTTGCTAATTAATATTCTTTAACGAAATCTAGTTTCCCTGCTCTTTCTCAACACTAAAACCAGCCTGATGGTATTGAAAAATGATTCCAAGTGGTGAAAACAAGACCAAACAAACTGATTACTCATGTTCAGAAAACATAAGTTTATACTTTTTTTTTCCTAGATTAAAGCTTGTCTATTGTGGCCTTCTCTCCTAAGATAGAAGGAATACGAGTGGTAATACTGCTTTCTCTCAGGCACTGTAGGTTTTTTGGGTTTTTTTTACCACACTGAAGTAACCAAGAGCAACTTCGAGAGTTCTGATAGCCAAAATATTCTATTTCTGATGTTTTCTTCTGCCCATCTCAGGGATGAGTTAGAATACATTATATTATCCATATTCTCAAAAGTGTGGGGAATGGAAGGTAGGGGAAAGATGTGTTATTTGTATTTCAAATTTTAAAAATCAATTTGCAAAGGAAACTCACTGCAGCTAATAAAAGGTTTGTATCAAATAATACAAATACCCATAGTTATAAAACTTGTGCAACAGGAATTTACTTAAGCAGCTAACAACGTAGAAACTATTTTGTCACATGCACCTCCCTGACTGGTTTAAACACTTTCTCTGGACCTAGCCAGTAATTAATGATTTAAAGAAAAATTGTATAGGGATTTGATCTGAAAGATCACTGCTAATTGTGAAAGGCTGTAATCTAATTCTTTGCAGGTCTTTTGCATACCTGGATGAAATGCTGTCTCTTAGGACAAAGGAAGGAAAAGAGCTTGTTACCATTGTCTAAAAAACAGTTTTACAAAACAGCTGATACTTGCTGGCAGGTATCTTATGCTGAACAGAACAGTGTCCAAATATTGGAAGTTTTAGCTACCTCCTTATTTATAAATAGCTCCAAAGGACATCTAACTTTTTTTAATCTATCATTTCTTCCCGGCAGAATATCTTCTGTGTAGGTAAAAAATTACGTATGTCCAAAATATTCCAGACAGACTCAGTTCATTGTATCTAGTACCTTATTAAAAATCTGTTTGCATACCACCTAGCTTCTTTTTCAAGCCTAGAGAGTGGCACCATGTGCAAGGTACTTGATGATGTCAGGTAGTCATGACTGTCTTGCTTCTTCAATTCAATCATTGTTTTAATACAGTTTTGACCTATAAGTAGGAGACGATGCAAATTACTCGTTTAAACAAAGCAAAAGTGGTAGACACAGAGATGTGTCCTCTCTGGCTACAGCTCGTGATAATACGTTAAATCTCCTTTTTCTTCTTCCCTACCTATTTTGCAACAGCTAGCAAGGAAGAGGGCAGATCTGAAAAAGAAGTTGAAAGTCACATTTGTAGGGGAAGCTGGTCTTGATATGGGTGGCCTGACAAAAGAGTGGTTTCTTCTTCTGATTCGCCAGATTTTTCACCCAGATTATGGTGAGTCCTCATAAATGTTCTTAAGTACAGCATGAAAATTCGTTCATTTTAAATTATCAAAACAGTAATGCGTAAGAATTCCTCATTAATCCAGTATTAGGCAGACCAGTTACTAACTGATGTAAAAACAAAAGCAGGCAAGTTAGAATTTTATGTAGATGAGAAGAAGCTTTGGCACAGAGGAAGGTGGAAGAGAGTGGGAAGTACTTGAAGAGATTTGAAGATCTTGGCTTTTGACAAGAAGGTTCAAGCATTGCTGAAAAACTGAGATTTTGCTTCAGTCATATGGCAAAATTAGAGGGTTAACAAATCTCTGGTCAGTGGAAAGGTTTAGAATTAAAATTAGAATTCAGGTTTTTTTAAGACTTTAGTCATGCTAGATCTTGTTTCAGAAACCAGAGGCTCAGTGTTTATGGTTTGATAGTATCCCTAGGCTAGTAAGCATATTGGATAGGTAGCAGGGGGAATCAAGACTGGCAGATTTTCCTTGAAGTTCTTTCTCTGATATACCTGTGGTGTTAGTGTTCCCATCCTAATCCAGAGACAGGATCTTGATTTACCTCTGAGCAAATGGGAGAAGGCCATCTACTGTTTTATGGAGTAGGACAAGAATAATTTAAATCTGTTAAAACTCAAGTGGAATCAGGCCTTTGAAAGCGTCGTTTCCATTTCTGTTCTGAGTAGAAAACTCCTGAAACTTTTCTGTAAGTATTAGTGAATTGCTAGGCATACTAACAAGCTAAGAAGAATAAGCAAAAGCTATGCAAGCCACTGAAGCACTGACACTTGTCTGCCCTTGGAAATTTTCTAGAAATCACACAAGTATATGTTTGCATTCGTATGTTGGGATTTAAGAATAAGTTTCTTCCATTTAGCTTAATATGTTGTTTGGTTGCAATTGGAATATGATATTCCTGTTCCAAAATAGGAGGAGACATATAGCAGCCTCTGAAGTAGATGGTTTAGCAAATATTCAACTGGAGATAAGGCCAAATGTATTTATTTATCACTTGCCATCATTGCCTCTTTCTTCTCATGCTGCATTTTCTGTTTTTACACTGCCCTAAGCTGTCTTCATGTTGCTAGTTTAGGGAGTTTTCCTGGTTTTTGTAAGTAGCTACAGTTGGCTGCTGTTGCTGTACTCATTTCTGGCAAAATGCTGACTCTGGCCTCCCATGTATCAGTGGTTTCCATTTGCACAGGTAGTTTCATTAATAGTGTCTGCAAGTTCTAGCACTGTTTCTGTGATTACAGAATCACAGAATCACTGGGGTTGGAAGGGACCTCTGGAGATCGTTTAGTCCAACCCCCCTACCAGAGCAGGGTCACCTAGAGCAGGTTGCAACAGGATGGCGTCCAGGCGGGTTTTGAATGTCTCCAGAGTCAGAGACTCCACCACCTCTCTGGGCAGCCTGTTCCAGTGCTCTGCCACCCTCAAAGTAATGAAGTTCCTCCTCATGTTTAGATGAAACTTCCTATGTTCAAGTCTGTGCCCATTACCTCTTGTCCTATCACTGGGCACCACTGGAAAAAGACTGGTGCATTCATTAGTATAGGTAGAAGTTAGTTCTTACTTGAATCTTTGTCATCATATATTCTGTTTGAGGTATCTGTGTGGCCAGTATTCTTAAAGTGGTCTGAGATGCTCTCAGGAGAGAAAGGTGCTTCAGTCAGGTACAGAGACAGTATAGGCAGATGTGAGACAATGAAATAGCCTGCCTCTGCTGTTACCAGGACCTGTGAGCCCATAATGATATTTGCAGGCCCAAGGGGGGGGGGGGGTGGAAAAGGAAGATTTTTTGAGTAAACAGGAGATTGGAAAACATGAATGAGCATCTACTTGTTTAATATTGCTCTAGATGGATCTGGGTGGGTTTTTTCCCCCACTCTAATATTTCTCAAATTAGTCAGCTTTCCTTGGCTGTGCATGGATATGTTACTGATGTTATAATGGGTTAAAGTGTTCCCAGGCTGGCTCTTAAATTAGAAACATTGATTTCCAGTGACTTCAGCATAACACCTGACAGTCATTGGTAGACTTGCAAGAGCTTGTCTGTCTTTGCCTGGAAGTGTTCATGTCCCTTAAATGCATGGTCCTCTGTTGTTCATAGGACTTCTTCTAAAGGTTTTAAGTCATCAATATGTCCTCAAGTCATCTGAGATCCTTATTTGCCTATAGCCCTTTTTGTAGTAAAAAGGGGTCTGTGTTGGAGAGATGACATTTGGTGATAACGTTAATAGGAAAGAATTTATCCTGGACAAAGTGTTCTGTAAGTTTGACAGTTCTGTTGGTAAAAATGTGTTGTCAGCAGAGCTTGGTAACTGATGAGTGTGGAAACATTTGAGAGTAATTTCCCCCCCCACCCCAGCTCTGGCAGGCTTCCTCACTTTAAAGTGTAAATTCTTTCATTGATATGAGTATCAGCAAAGTGTGGGAGGAGTTCAGAAATGTTCCTGTCCCTTGGAAAGGAACTGTATATTCTGCTGTCTTTAATGTTGCAAATAAAGTGTGTCAGGAGCTTGAAAGGAAAAAAATAGGAAAACATCACTGACGTTACCCTTTCTAGGGTAGCTGATCCTGCAGATTTAACCCCTGAGATTAAAGAATGCCCAATTAACTCAGTTGTCTGCCCTCCTATGCGTGTTACAATGCTTTCTTCATCACGGTGTGGACAATTAATACATGGCATTTGAGACCTATTTTGTTTCAGTATCACTGCCATCTTTCAGTATGTGAACCTTGCTCTGCCTTACATACAACTGTTCTGTTGCTTCTGGTAAAGGCATTGTCTAAACCCTTTGTGAGCATCTTTCTGAGCTAAAGTTCAAAAGATAAATTTAGATTGTTCAGGAGAGTGTGGGGGGAAAAATAGGAAGGCAGAGTTTTACCTATAAATTTTCATAAGAACTAGATGTCCCTGAAACATCAGTTGGATTTTTATTCTTTTTTTAATCCAAAGGAGTTTGATTTTTCTGTTAAATATTATTTTTCCCTAACTTCATCTTTGAACCTATTGCGTACAAGATGTCCTTAGTACTTTGGTTTGGACGCTGACTGTGGAAACAATAATAAACTGTTGGCCCATTCAATCCCAACAAATTAAAACCAGTCATGATGTTTTATCCAATTTACTTCTGCATCTCTGAAGTTAATTTCACTGTTAGTGCACACTTAACTAGGTTGTAAGCATCTTGCTTCTCTGAGCAATACTTCCTAGGCATCTTAAAGCTGATACGTGGTTTCATTACATAGTTTTTTTACTTTCTATCACTCTTTAAAACAGAAGCATCCATATCTGATGCAAATAGCAGTCAATCTAGTCTATAGTCATGATTTCAGAAGGATCTAGCTTGTCATTTAGACCAGTGAGTGGCTTTTTTAGGGTATTTGTGTTTTGCGTTTCTTTTAAATTCTCTACAATTTTTTGACAGAAAATATCAAACATACTCCTTTGCTGCTAGTGTGTGTATAAGATAAAACTTTTACAGCTTTATATTCTAAGAAGGTAAAGCTTATGGTATATATATCATGGGATTCACACCAGCATTTTTAAAGATTGTCATCTGCTATTGACCCAGGAATGAAGGAAAAAATGGGTTTACATTGCAGCAAAATAATTTTTTGTGAGACAATTAGTGTTTCTGACTGTACAGATGATGACGTACAGTGAAGAAACAGATTGCACAGAGACAGTGCAGGATATCCACGACTGGAGGCACTGAAGAATGCATTCCACCAGCACCCAACAGGGCTGGTGAGCTTGGACCTGCTTTGGGCTTGGTGCTGCCGTTGGTGGTCCTTGCCCAAGCACCTGCAGGCTCCTGCTGTGGGTGGGAAGACAGGGTTGAGAAGAAGCGTGGAGATACGGGCACTCCTAGGGGCACTTTTAAGGGTGTGTATGTGAGAAAGATGAGGTTTTGTATGCCTTTTTATTGAAGCTCAGGCTTTGTAAAGGCCACCGTTCCTGTTCTGCAGGCATGTTCACCTACCACAAGGACTCCCACTGCCATTGGTTCAGCAGCTTTAAGTGCGATAACTATTCTGAATTCCGATTGGTTGGAGCTGTATCCTTTTATGTCTGCTAGACGGTGCTAAGCAAACAGCTGTTCATTGAGTTGGTACGGGGATGAAATAAGGCATTGATTAATGCTCATTCAGATGTATATACAAGTGTGTTCCATTTTAAATGTATAAAAGGAAAGTCATTCAAGCAAGTGAACTAAAAATACGAAGAAAATGGTGGTATGTGGGTACATGGTACATTTTACAGTCAGAGAATACTGGAATTAAGATTAAACATGCAACTTTGTGTATAAGTGGTAATTTTTTATGTATTTACACCTCTGAGTTTCATTCAGTAAACACAAACGAGCCTGTATGCATTAATATTTCATTTAAGTCCCTGCTGATCAGTATGTGGGGCTTTTTTTTTTTTTACTGAATGGAAGCTACGTTCTATTTGGAGTATAAGTTTTTCCTAGATTTTCTGTTGTGCTCATTTATGAAGTCCTCAGGAAAATGATTAATGGTAATATATGCTTCTAACTCCACTAAGATGAGATGATGATGTCCCCATTGTACTGACTGCAGTTGGACCAGATGATTACTGTAGGTTCCTTCCAACTGAACTATTCTATTCTAGTGAGAAGCTGAATCGTGAACTGGATTCTTCTATTTTTTGGTATAATTTCAAATTCATTTCATGAGATAAGCTTAAATGTGCTAGCTGATGAGCTGTAGTGCCAGTGCAGATTTGTCTTTGTGCTTTTAGGTCTATTTAAAAGAAAAATTGCTATATTGAGCACTCTCTAGAATTTTTGGATTAAAAAATATGTGCCTACAGTTCTCTTTATAAACTTTTTTCATAATAATACTTTGGAACAATTTATTCTAGAAATGCTTATATAGAATATTATGATGAAGATTCTCGAGTGTTCTGTCAATGTGCATCATTTAACCATTTTAACTACTACTTAGTTGTAACACAAAACTGTGTTTAAAATTGTCAGTCAAAAAAAAATTAAATAAATTCCATTCCTTCTGTTTGTTTAGCATGTATTAGAGTATGCTGAGTAAAATCTTAAAGTATTTTTTTCCAAGTTACTTAAAATATTAACTATAATAAGGATGTGTGGGGTTTGCCCTTAACATTTGATGTGTATAGCTCATGGGACTTGCTGTATATAATAGCATCACCTTGGATATTCGTTTCCCACCTTGCTGTTACAAGAAATTATTGAGTCCTCCCATTGTTCCCTGTGATCATAACACGCTTGTAGGCATTTGTGATGTCACGTTAGATGACCTGTTTCAGATTATGCCTGTAAGTATTATGGTTTTTAGGAGGCTAAATCACTGATTTAAAACCTGTTTTATTTATATTTAATACTTGAATTATAAACTGTTTGAAAATAGCCTTTTTTTAGCACAGGCTGGTAAAGTCTCCTTTTCTTCTGTTGGAAACAGAAATTTTCCATGTTTTCTAGCATAGCAGGATTTTTGTTGATCTGCTTGAAGTTAGAATACCAAAATCTGATATAAGCATTGTAGACACGTTTTCCATAGTAAAAAGAAAAATGTAACCGTTTATACCGAAATAAAAATAAATAAATATATATACACACACATATTAAGCAGTGAGGTTTTTCTTTGTGTATGCGTTTTGAATATACAGCTTTTTCCAAGTTCCTTTCGGTATAAACTAGTGATTCTGGCACGTCCTTGCAAAGTACATTACTTAGTTTTGTAGATTTACTAAAGAGTTTTTACTCATATTGTAGGAATTGGCCCATGGACTAAGTGAACTTCTATCCTATGAAGGCAATGTCGAAGAGGATTTTTACTCAACCTTTCAGGTCATTAAATACACAATTGTAAACGATTCTCAAACTCATTCAGTAATTTTTACCAATGTTTCTGCAATGGAGTGGCCCACTACTGTGTGATTGCTGATTGTTCAGAATATAACTGCATGGGCTTGGATCTGGTCCTGGGGCCTTGGGGCCTACAGAGGCTGGCTCCTTTACTGGGCTTGGAGCTGTTGTCCCCTGATAGTGTAGGTGGACCCGAGTACTAACTGCCAGGGTCGCATGACCAGCTGCTGACACATTTCAAGCTCTTTGCTTGCTCTGACACCATCACCTTGCAATCGGTGACCTGGTTTGTGGAATTCATCTGGCTGCAAACAATCCCTTTTCTGTCTAACCCAGATGCTAGTCAAAGCTTATTCTGGTTATTTTATACACTTTGTCCAGGAAATCTCACTTGAACGATAGCCTGACCTGTATGTCTTAACTGCTACTTCAATTGAGAAAGCCTTTTTCATTTATTCGTTGTTTTAGAACACATCCTAGTTAGTAAAATTTCATGCTGCTTTATGGATGTGTATTGGACTAGTATTGACCTTTTTTTCCTCAGCTTTGAATTATGTTATTGTCAGACCATATGAGAATTTTTGTAAGGTGGTAGGTGTTCCCAGGTGAACTACAGTGGAACAAATACCTTCTTAATTATATTTGATGCTCCTAAATTGTTCTTTTGTATGAAAAACTCTGTGGCTTCACAGCCTGCAGGTCAGTTTGATATGCCACTATGTAACAGGGCCAATTTTTGTACTTTGAATACCAATTTCTTAAGCAATTTGTTGAAAATTGTAATACTTAACTGTTAAAAACCCCCCAACCCTCAGAATTACAGCATGTGCTAAAGAGAAAGACAGGGGAAATACATGAAATAATAAATACAAGCTTTGTAATTTGTGAGTATATGCATGTATTTTCCAGTACTGACTTTGACTCCTCTTCTTCTCCAGGTTTTTCAGGAAGAATTTGGTGTTATAAAATCTTACAACTTAAAGCCAAATGGAGATAAAATTCCAGTCACAAATCAGAATAGGAAAGGTACTTTAATACGTATTAACTACATATATTTGGCAGATTTAGGTTTGTCCTTTTTTTTCCTTCTTATAAGCCAAGGTTTTCTTTAACAAAGTGTGAAAATGAAATTACTGTAGTCCTTGCTGGTATACCTACCAATTTAATAGTATCTAAAATGAAATGCATTCATTTTTCTTAATTCAGTACAATTTGAGAAAGCACAACAAATGATTATTCCAAATTATTATGATGTAACAAAATAAAATGTTTTTCTTTTTCAGAGTATGTGCAGCTCTATGTTGATTTTCTTCTCAACAAATCAATCTACAAACAATTTGCAGCTTTCTATTATGGATTTCATAGTGTCTGTGCTTCATATGCATTACTGGTAAGAATAAAATGAAACATAAGTTCACTTTTTCAAATATGTGACGATGATTTATCTAAATAAACAAATTACGCTGGATGATTTTAAGATTCGTGGATAGTCTTGATTGATCAATGGAGTTGATTAATCCAACATAAGCAGAAGAAATTAAGCAGGTAATCAACTGTTATCTGTAGTGTTCCATTGAAAACCGATAAATAAAGCTCCACAAGTTAGCTTTATCAGTATGCATTCACAGACACTTTGCGGGCTCTCGTGTGAATGTTTACAGGGATTCTCTGTTCCCTACATTTATGAGCAGCAGAGCAACTATGTCTGTGTGCTCTTGAGCGACATCTCTGAAAACACCTATTACTTTTTGCAGGAAGAACACTCAGTGAGGTTGAGATTAAACATTCTTCCATATTCAGTCCTGTTTGGCTGTTGGAATGCCTTTTGTAATTTGCATCATCCCTTGTGCAGTAAGAAGAGAAAGAAGAGCCAATTACAATTTGCATGAGATTTTCTTCATTCCTGTGAAATTAGCCAAGTATGACACACTTGCAGCAAAGTGAGATGTGACTAACTGCAGGGAAGGTTCTAAAAGGAGAATGAAAATCCATTGAAATGACATACTTTCGTGCAATTTAATGATGTAGTAAATGAATAAGTAGATTCTGCAGGTGTAAGTTTAGTGGTTGTTAAACATGGTTTATTGTTATGTGTATTTGCTTTGCACAGCAGTGTGTACAACTAAGAGTCAAATTCTCTCAGTCACTGCTACTCATCAACCTACGTTGGGGCTTTTCAGTGTAAATGAAATGGAAGTTGTAACCAAAATTGGGATCAAGACCCTCCCTCTGAATTCCATACGTACAAACTTGATTTTCTTCGTGACCCATTTGTAATCTAATCAGATGACAAGCAAGTCAGTGTAATAAATGTAAGAATGGAAAAGAAGTGAGGAACAAAAGAAATACGCTAAAATACGATGTTATCCAGTAATTTGCTTTTTACTATATACAGTAGTAAGAGATTGTTCAAAGTACTGAGGAATTCATTTTTCTGTAAAACAGTATGTATCTAAATTATAGATTTATATTGAATGATATTCTGTTAATTTTTCTATAATGCCAAAAGAAAACTAATCTGAATCTAGTAGCATCTTTTCTCATCTTTAAAAAAAAATTAAATACTTTATCCTTAATTTCTGGCAGCTGCTTCGTCCAGAAGAGGTTGAAATTCTTGTCTGTGGCAGTCCTGAGCTGGATATGTCTGCTTTACAGAGAAGTACCCAATATGAGGGCTACCAAAAAACTGATCTTACTATACGGTAGGCTTAATTTTTTTTATTCTAATAACTGAGTTTAAAAATATCATCAAATAGTAGACTGTTGGGAATAATCTCCTCAGGGATAATCTGGGAATGATTGAAGTTTTTAAAACATTTCCAAATAAGACAAAGACACTATTAAATTATCTATAAGTAGGAAGAGTTAGATCCTTAGTGGCATAATGTGTTGCAGAATACCTTTAAAAGGTTATGATCAGGTTGAAATGGAGCTAGTTTAAAAAGAGTACCTTGAAATCCTGCATAGTGAAATTTGAGTCTTTATTTTTATTATCCAGTCTTCTAAAAATGCTTTTTCTCTTCCAATTCTATTTGACACTAAGGACATTTATATTAGTGAGTAGAGGCATTTATATTTTTATAGAAAAGTGGGTTTGGGCATCATTTGACAAGACATCATTCCAAAATTCATAAAGCATTGTACTTGTCAAGTCCTTAGGAGTTTATTTAACCTTGCATATTAGGATACTACTGATGTCCTATATATTACATTAATTAGATTCCAGTAAATGACATTTATCATGTAGTACTTGCGGTTGTATTATTATCCTCATACTGTTTTGTCATGATATTGCATCTTACACCATTTTCTTCTCCTTCTGCCCTGAGCATAGATACTTTTGGGACGTAGTACTTGGATTTTCTCTTGACCTTCAAAAGAAGCTGCTACATTTTGCTACAGGAAGTGATAGAGTACCTGTGGGAGGAATGGCTGATTTGAATTTCAAGATTTCAAAGAGTGAAGCATCCACTAATTGGTAAGTAGTTTTCTGGATTTTTAAAAATTTTTGTTAAATTATTTCCTGAGAGCCCTTGCTGCTCTTGAACGTCTTTTTGAAGAAAAGCAAACTAATGCGTATAGAAGAAACCACATGGGCTTCTTTAGTTTGTCTTCAAAATGTTATTACACCCATTTATTGATTGCATAAATTTTGCAGGTGACCATCTAATACAAAATTGATTCTCCAGTCAATGTTTACATTTGAGGCCAGGAATTCTTTATTTATAGAGATTCCTCACATGTTTTCAATTCAAATAAATTATTTGTTTAATTGTTCCTAACATGACAGCTGAGCTAATGAAAATATACTATGAATCATCATAAATTGTTCTGAATTTGTTGAGTCTGTTTGTCATTATGTATAGCAGCCACTTCAGTTGCAATGCTTGCATTCTTTCTTGATGGTCTAAATAAGAATTTTAACATGTACGGCTGGAGAAGAAGTAGCATTCCTTTAGGATCTCTGGTGAGTAAGCATATGGCTGATACAGAGGTTGCTCAGAAGAAACAGGAATAAAGCAGCCTTGTAATTTCATTGTGAAGGTTAAATTGTTCATGCCAAGTTCTTATGTTTCTGGTAGTGTTTTATTTTGTATTGAATTGACTTGAGAAATTCCACATGCTTTCCAGCTAGTATTTTCCTTCTCAAGGTTGGAGAAAGTCAGTTTAAATAATTTGGAAAGCTGTATAGAAAAGCTTACTGGTCTGCAGCTCACTGCTAAGCCACAATTGCTGATAAGCAGCAATTACTGGCTTTACTTAGATCTCTCAAATATTTAAGGTAATGAAAATAATTGAATGGGACTATATTTTTAAAGTCAAAATTTTGTTGAGTTTTCTGTGTAGAGATGACTTAAATGCATAAACATAATAAATCTTGATTTTGTTTTTAAATTTGGTTTATCTCATTACTGTGGTATTTCTAATGCTTTATCAATCATATAATAACTGGGTCCAGTAAAATGTTAAAGGAACATGAGGATCTGATGAAAAAATCACTCAACATTGAATCTCTGTTTAAGTTCATTTTCCTGTAAATTGTTTTTGTTCTTAAAAATGGGAATATGTGTTTTGAAATAGTGTGCATTTTAAAATTACGTAGGTCTGTGTTTTGCAAGACAATTGTTGCAGTCAGACTGTCTGCTCAGGGATGAACATAGATATGTTGGCATTGCATTGCTCACACAGTAGGATCAAAGAATATAATAGCAATAAGAATTGCTAAATTAATATCCAGTTTCCCAGCTTTCCAAATTCTGAAGCACGTGACTCCAGTCTGATTAACAGATCTTTGCTTGCTTGTTTAAAGGGCAGGGAGGGGGAAGTAGCTTGGGTTTCCAGGTCTGGGGGATTCCATCCCCTTTCAAGAACATTTGTTAATGACCAAAGGCCAAGCTGCTGCCATTCAAAAGACTAAGGGCTTCAATGAAAACAGAACTAGAGAGCTTTTGAGTCGCATACTGAAGTTTAACTTTGACGCATCCGAGTTTTAGAAATTTTTCAGCATGTTGGGTTAATTCCAAACGTCAGGTTGAACTTCAGCTCATTGTCTTTCTCCTCTCTCCCCACAAGTAATAAGCTGTAGGACAAGTCTATATCCTCAGTGCTGTTCTGTGTGTCGCTTGAGGATATAAAGGGCAAGAAGATCCCGTAGCTTCTTATTGCCTGTGGCTATGAGGCAGAATGTTAGTGGCATCTCATACTGATGGCAAAACAAATGCTTCTGCTGCTGAAGAATAGTTCTCAACAAACTAATCCATTCTAGTGAGGAGCAGAGTTTCTGGTGTTTCAGTTGAGCAATCCTAAGAGATACCTTCAATATATATTAAAACTCAGCTCTCAGAAGAAACTTGCAACTGCAAGTGTTGGTGTGGCTAAGATGAAAATTTGTGAACTGCTGTTTTTCCAAGGCTTCAATCAGCTTCTCAGTGCTTTGCACTGAGACACGTGTCTGTAAAGATGTGTTTTACCAGGCTGAACTTTGAGTTCTGTATCCTTACAGTAACTGTGGTTCATCTAGGTGTCTCTATGCCTACTCCAGGACCCATCTTCCTTCTTCATGTTGTGGATTTAGATTATACACAGGTTTTGTATTTAGAGAAAAACTGATTTTGAAGTCACATCGTATCTGGAGTTTGCAAAGCCTAGAAGGAAATGTTTCCAACTTAACTAAAAAAGAAAGGGGGTGGAACTTTCAGGCAAACAAATTCACCTGAGATGCATATGACCAACAGTGGTGTTACTTGTGTTCAACAGAACTTGAACCAACAACATTAGGATAAATGTTCTTTTCACAGGGTTTCTTATTTAAGTAATGTTTAACTGAAAATGTGTAGGCAGTTGGCAGTGTTCTGCTTCTATTGCATCATTATTAAATGCGTTTTGTCGGGTTGTTTTTTTTTTTTTTAATTATTTTAGGTTACCTGTGGCCCACACCTGCTTCAACCAGCTTTGTCTCCCTCCCTACAAGAACAAGAAGGAACTGAAGCAGAAGTTGATCATTGGCATTTCAAATGCAGAGGGTTTTGGTCTAGAATAAAATGAAATACTTCAAGAACAGCGTTTTTATGTAGCATTCACTCTCTTCTAATTGTGCCTTTAAGCTTTTTGTTGTTATGTCTCTTGATACTGTGCCAGTCTTACCCAACTTAGATATATTTTTTTTTAATTAAATATAAAGTGTATGTTTTTTCCTGAATGGCAATACATTTACTGCTTGCTTTGTCGCAGAAAGTAGCTTT
The DNA here is from genome assembly GCA_008921705.1 of Burhinus oedicnemus. NCBI lineage: Eukaryota > Metazoa > Chordata > Aves > Charadriiformes > Burhinidae > Burhinus > Burhinus oedicnemus. The sequence goes on from VFFE01007811.1 coordinate 751,075, forward strand.
CTTCATATAAAAAGTTAGTCTATTTGATAAACAAAACCTGACTAAGATAATTTCTAAGTTATAGTTTCTCTTTTTTCTTAATAGCACTTTATCATTAATCATAATTCCTTTACATCGCAGGTATCCCGCTGGGAGATAATATACAGAATATTTCTTTATTAGCTAATCCCAGTGGTAGAATGTTTTCAATTAACATGAATAATAGAAAAAAATATAACATAGAGCATGTAGCCATATTTTCACAAAGGCAAATAGGAATTTTAGTCTTTATAAAATGTATGCAGTTTTAATATTCTGGTTTTCCTTCTCAATGAAACAGGCTCTCTAAGAAGCGTGTAAATAACTGCCTGTGAACAAATAGGGTTTTGATAGTGCCATTTACTGCTAAAAATTTATTTTTTATGAATAAGAGGTTTTAGATGTTCTATATTCAGCTTTTACAGATCAACGGGCTTGACTGTACAAGAGTGTTAAAAGGTACTTTTTTCAGCTTGAGGGGATTCAAGTTCAAACTACAGGTATTAAGCAACTTGTATGTTCATTCTTTGACAGTTAACTAACCAGATTTACTGTAGCGTTATAGTAAACAAAACTAGATATTTAAAATAAATTCCACATATGGTGAAATATTTCAGGAAAAGAATGAAATCCACAACACATGGAAAACTGATACAGTGTATCATGCTATCATTTTTTTCATCAACTTTGTTGAAAATTCTTAAGTAAGCTGTGACAAAAGTGAATACAATAACATTTCAAAAGACTGTCGAAGCTTTCATTAACTTGAAAGCTAGCATTTAAGAACAATGTTTTGTAGTTTTCACTGCACAAACTACATGAAAAGAATTCTTGGTATGCCTACTCTGAGTTAGTAAATTAGGAGCTGGGAAAAAACCTGGTTCTAAAATGCAGATGTAATTGTAAGTCTGGGTTTTATTCATTAAATGGAAAGAATTTATCAGCATGCAGTATAGTATTTTTTAAAATATGAATAGCTACTGTGTGTTCTATAGATTTTTCTTTCGGCTGAATGAGGCCCAGATTGTTCAAGACACTTCAGCATCTAATTTGTCAGCTTTCCCAATGAGTTTTGCTGGGGCATGGATGCCTAAACATCTTGTAGTGTCTGTACTGAGTTACAGTACAGTACATAAAATATTATATTATTGTTGTTTTCCATGTCTGTATTATTTACATACAACCAACAGATTTACACACAATGAACAAATTAATCTGCCTAATCAAAGCTGTTGTGGATTTTCTTCAATAGCTAAGTGCAAATTTTATTTTATTCTATTTCCTAGAGAAGGTACCAGTGATTATACTGTTTTATTAAACAGAGATAAATAGTAGGCTATTTTAAAATATTTGGCACTGTGCTGTCCTTGAAACCAATAATAAAATTTCCATTGGCTTCAGCCTGGGACAAAACTAGGTTAGCATGGGAAGTGTTAAAAGCAGCAATTCAAACTTGTGCATTTCACATTGTTTCTCTCAAATGAAGATTTTAAAATAAATTTAATTTACAGGATTTCAGACGTTAAGAAATAAATGAAACTTCCTCCATTGCAGTGAATGAACTAGATAGGAATTTAACACTGCTTGAAGCTAACAGCTGAATGTGGATGTGGGTAAGAAATCTGGAAACAAACAGCTCCTCCTTTTCCCCTCTCTGTAGAATCGGATTTGTAGAAGGTTGGCTTATGAATAAATAGCTATACAGTTTATCTGAAAACACGGCAAATTAGCCAAAATATTTTTTTATGGCTTAAGCCCACTTTTAATAACTATTTATCTATTATTGTTAAAAGCTTTATCTTCTTATTTTCACTGAATTGCACTTTGCCTTGGGTTTAGTTTTATTTATTGAAGCTTTTTTGATTTACTGTATAATAGTACCTCAGAATTCTAAAAAGGCTATTGTATTTGCTTCAGTTTTTAAATAAGATTGTCATTCAATGACATTTTATATATTTCCTGATGTTGATAAATAGTAAATTTTGTATTTGTTAAATGAAAGCATTGCACTGTATTTATGAAATAAGCCTCTGATAATTTTAAAACTTTTCCTCAATTATGTTTTGTTGTTCTTTTGTCTTGCCCTGTAATCCAGCAAATGTTTTTTTATCTCCATCATTGTTTTGTACCGTACAAAAGAAATCTGGTTTGTATAAACTTGTTCATTACTAAGTATATATTTTTATGTATTAAAATTGTGCAGTCATTAAATCAAATATTTCAATTTTTGGCCTCACTTGTTTAATTTCAGATTTCCAAAACTGATCATAATAGGTTTGAAAATACTATTAATGTATCTGCGTTTGTCTTATTTTTCTTTTGAAAAGTTTTCTTTACAGTAAAAGTTTTGCTAAAACATTGTATGGCTCACTGAATGAGTTTCAACTACGAGGGATATACCCAGAAGGATATTCCTTATCTATAGTCAAAATTACAGGTGTTCCAGTGCATAACATGATGTAACAATGCTGTTAAATAGCATGGAGCCTCAACTTATTTTTCCTTATTCTTTTTTATTTCCTCAGTTGCAAGATTACTTTGAGGTACAATGAGAAACAGAGCCAAGTTGTTGTATGTTTTAGCTTTTTCTGACTAATTTTAACATTAAAATCAGGAGGGGCTGGGAACAAGAACATCGTGCTTTCTCATGGGGACAGGTCCTGATCACAGGACTAATATCTCACCAGATTCAAATTTGCTTCTTGTCTTCTTTGTACCACTCAAGTTACCTACAGATGGCAGCAAAGATGAGGATTAGATGACTTAATTAGATGTCAGTGTCCTCTTAACTAATGGTAGATATTTTAAGTACAAATAATGAAGAAAAATGTTAATATCTTATAAATGTATATCACAAATAATTGTAGATTCACAAAATCAGCAAATATAAATTGGCTTCTAGCAAATGGATATGGAGGAGGGAGAAGCAGTTGCTTCTGTCTAGTGTTGGGTTTTGAAAATGTCTTCTCTTTCCATGAAGAGTTCCCTAATGTATATTGCAATCAATGAGAGGCTCTGCCAAAGCCTCAAAGAGAGGAGATTGATTGTTACTGATCTCTGAACAGTCAATAGCCTCAAGACTGATATTTAGAAAGAGGTTAGAAAACCTAGCTTGCCTGATCCAACTAGGGATTGGGTAGCTGGTGCTGGGGCTTAAAATTGAAATGCAGTAATTCCTTTTGATTTTTTTGGCCAAATGTGGTGAGGTTCCTGCTCTGTGGTTGTAGTTGGTGGTGGTACTGGTCGACTTGCTCCAAAAGCAAATGCTGTATCGGTTGTTATTTTCCATAGCTGTGGTATTTAATATTCTTTCAGAATCGTTTCCTGAAAAAAACTGAAATATCTTAAAGGTCCCTTAGAGCCTCCGTTTGCACGTCCTGACTGGCAGACTGTAAGACCATGTGTTTTTCCTTCTAAAGCACCTACTTCTCTTCCAAGACAATTGCTTTTTTGTTTGGGTCAAGTAATTTTACGTTGTTTTGATTTTTTTTCTTCAGGATCTGTGGTGTTGTATGTGTTGTTGAAGTTCCTTGCACTTTTAAAGGTTCATAGTGTTTAGGAAAATAATAACGGGACAGCCTGGACTGCCACAGCTGTTTCACTTGTGTTAAAATGTTCTAATTCATAGTCAAGTGGGTTTTGTTTTTAAATTACTGAGCAAAAATGGGCCCCCAGTGATCTGCACCTTTCAAATAGTTAATTAAATTCTTACTGAAGTCTTTAAACCCCAATGTCTTTATGTAAAATATAACAGCAGAACAGGTATGGCAAGGGTTGTTATAGTTTGATATAGTTAGTGTGTTCCTAACTGTAGAATGGATATTTGATTCAAAAATACCTTGTTCTACAAACTGCATTTAGAAAAGAACTCTGAGGTCAAGGAAGATGGAGAGATTTTGTCTCTAAGGGTCTGGTAGAGTAGTTGCTCATTAAACTCTGGAAGGGTGGGAGAAGTTCATGTACATTGGGCAGCACCTAACATAAATTCAGTTCTGGACTCTTCTGCAGTACTAATGTTAAATAGTATCTATATGCATAAGAATAGGATATATACATGAATGCTTTTGTTGTGTGTTTCAGGAGTTTTATGTTCTACCACAGCAGGGTTTTGTTTACCGTTTTTCTTTCTGGCATCAATATTTATGATTTGATATTTGTAGTGAGTGACGAAGAGACTTTTACTTTCTGATGGAATATTTTCTTCCCATGAGAGTTGTCCTAGATTATGTGGATGTATGACGGTCAGGTTTAATTTATGGGCTTCTTGTTTATATGGTGCTTTAACTACGTAGCATGCTTTCATATTAAACAGAAGAAATGCATCTGTTCTCACAGAGCCCTTAGTATCTTTACACTAGCATCTCTGGCTGGTACCACCCTATGGGCAATAACAATCCAGCCTCTGCTGGTCTCTGTAGGCATGATCAGAACAGACCTGTTTGTAAGCATGTGTAAGATATTCAAACCATCTTGTCAATGAGTGAGTTTACTCGTTGTATATTCAGTCTCTTTGCTCTAGCGGAGAGCTAGAATATTCATTTATTTTGCTATTCATTTCGCGTCCGCGGTGATACTGTGGAGGGCGGGAACTGTGTTTTGTCCACTGGAAAATCAACCCAGCTGGATATAAAGTAGCCAAAGCACAGTCATTTTGAAGACGGTGTGGCTTAAACCCAGATGTGTGGGTCTTGGTTTTAGCTGTCTTCTAGTGATTTTATGTAACCTTACCTCATTTTCAAGGACTGTGGTGGCAGCATGTATGTTGTTTGGGGGTTTCAATAGTTGGCCTTCATTTTGGTAGGAAGGAAATGGTAGATGGGCCAGTAACACATGCCGCAGTGAGCAGAGGAGGCACTCAATTTTGTCATCTCACTCATCTACTTTACAGTGGCATCTTTTCCCAGATCCTTCTGGATTCCAAGGTCGAGGAGTATCCTGCTCAGATTTTAAAATTCCGCGACAGACGTGTTCTGTGATACTAAATGCATCACATTAATTGCTTAACATTTCACTTCATCAAGAGAAAAATTAATTAATCATGGCAGATAAATGTGACCTATGTAGAATAGAGATGAGCACAGGAAAAACTTGGTTAGTAGTGGAAGAGAAAAATTCACTTTCTTATGCAGTAGTTCTATAGAATTGCTTTCTAGTTGCAAAAATCAAATTTTATTCCCTTATGAGGTTTAAATTTTCTAATGATTACTCTCAAACTGAAATTATTTTTCTTTAATTCAATCACCATGCTAGAGCTAAAACTTGAGTAAACTATAATATTTTCCCGTGTGCACAGCTGTATAGTGCTTACTGCATTGTCTAATTGTACTGAAATCAATGAAATGTTCTGCATCAGTTTTCTTTTGGAATTCTAACTTTTGTGGCAATTTTTACAGTGAAAGAAAAGCTTTCCCAAGCATTGAAAGCACTTGGTATTCATTCAGGCTGAAGCTTTTAAAGGAATAACATACATTTGTTCTTGTGGCATATAAACAACCTCATTGCTTTTTGTTTTGGGTGGTTTTGTTTCAGGATTCAGAATCTACTCAATATCATATTTCTGCATATTGATTGAAATGCATCAAGCTATTATCTCAAATGGCACATTCTGGAAGGTGAAAACTTTCTTTCCAGTAGCCTGTGCTTCTGGAGGTTACTGTAAATATGTGAAAAGTACCTAAAGGAGGCCTACAGGAAAGATGTGGATAGAGTTTTTAGCAGGGCCTGTTGTGATAGGACAAGGCGTAATGGCTTTAAACTAAAAGAGGGTAGACTTAGACTAGATAGAAGGAAGAAATTTTTTTACAATGAGGGTGGTGAAACACTGGCCCAGGTTGCCCAGAGAGGTGGTAGATGCCCCATCCCTGGAAAGGTCAGGTTGGACGGGGCTCTGAGCAACCTGATCTAGTTGAAGATGTCCCTGGTCATTGCAGGGGGTTGGACTAGATGGCCTTTAAAGGTCCCTTCCAACCCAAACTATTCTATGATTCTGTGATTCCAAGTTAATAATTTCTTACTTTGCTCTGTTAGTTGCCAGATAGGGGCTGAAATCTCCTGGGTTATTACAACCAAGCTGTATTTGAGTTACCCTAGGGGGTGTTTGCTTTCATCCTATTGATCATCTCCTAGCCTGTGCTTGCCCAGTTTCTACTGGTGATGGGTTTCACATGCTTACAGATATTTTAAATGTGTTTCTTACACTGAAATATTCAATACCCATGAATTCTTCCTTCCAAAAAGTGAACTCAATTTCTTCAATAGTCTGTGATGTTGGCCAAGAACTCACAGGTACAGAACTAAAATCTCAATTAAATTAGTTTAGAAGACCCAGGTTTATTTTCCTACAGTTGATATTAAGGGTTAAACAGCATCCTATAATTAAAGCTGTTAAGGCAGCATCAACTCGGCTATGCTGAACTGTGTATTCTGTTCCTCGTTCCCTGGGTTTTTTTGTGTAAACTACTGTAGGCATGTAACCAAAATGGGAGAGATGCAATAGCAGTAAGATTTTCTATTAAAGTGATAATGTTGGAATTTTTTGAGCTCTTTGCTTGCTTTCCTGTCCCCGTGTGCTAGCTATAGTTGTGTGTTTCATTTATAACTCTTTGCAATGGGTACAGTGCAGTTGTGAATCTGAAGGTGTAATTGCTTGCGTCATTTTTCATATCTTCTGTTGTTCAAAAGAAAAAAGAACTTCCTGGTTTTCCCTTCCTTGTCTCCTGGGCACCAACTGATGCAATCAAGGCTTTTATGTTTTATGGTGCAATGGTATTCTCAGTGTATCTTTTGCCCTTGAATTTCTTCTCAATTTATTTGTTGCTGACTTTGTTAGTAGAGCTTATTAATTATATATGACATAAGCACGGATGCTATGCTTAATCATGCATTCAGTTAGAATTTTCATACCTGTAGGTGTACCGTGAAGAAGAAATTACTGCTTTCACGCAGCACAACCAATCCCTGGCTAATTTCTCCTGTCATTACTTATAGCAACAATCTGCATTCTTTGCACAGCAATGCTGCCTTTCACTTATGTTCAAGATCTACTGTCATTCATAATAAACCAGATATGTAATTGTAGAATGATAAAGAAATGGAAGCTTTCACTTTGAATTTCCCTAGATTAGGAAATCATCCCTTAGGCTATTTCTGACAGAATTCCCCCCCCCCCCTTTTTTTTTTTGACTAGACCTCGGGTTTTATTTTGTATTTTCTCAAGACATAGGGTAACTTAGGGGAATTTAACAGACCTTTTGGAACTGAGTTGTCACTTACATAGATTAATTGTTTGACTAGCTCTCTCATCAGTCTGTATCCTAGCTACACGCAATGTCAATCCTCTATTTGCAGCACATTTTCATAAATCAAAATGATTCTAATATTAATAAAGAACACATAGATAAAGCTGCTGGGAAAGGATAATGAGTTGTTGTGTGTCTGGGGTGCAACTTGTAAATGTGTCTTTGCCTCTTAAAAAAAAAAAAAAAAAGGACTGGTTAAAAACTGGTTCAAGGTGGCAGCAGGGAGAAGAGTAGACAGTCTTTATGCTTCATCTCTCATTTCGGAGGAGCTACACAGAGGCTACATATTGAAGACAACCTGTCTGGGAGAAAAATCCCTGCGGGATAATGCTATGAGTCTTTCAGATCAGTCATTGAAATCTGATCTCCTCTTCCTTTTTGTTGCAATTAGCTTATTATTGGAATTACCTTGGGTATGTTTGCTTTTTTTCTATTGATCTTGTCATAGCCCATGCAACCTAATTTCTCCTGGTGATGGGTTTCACGTGCTTTCAGGTTGTCAGAATTCAGATTTTGATTGAGCAATCGAGCTCCACTTAGGCGATGAGAAAGAAGCCAAGACTTGTCTTGGACCATACCATATCCCACCCTATTTGACAGTATTATATTGTTTTTAACCAAGCCTGATTCCCATGCTGCAGTGGTAGATCTTGGTGTTTGCCCAGCTAATGCCCCAGCCTGCTGCTGCCACAGAGCCATGGCGGAGGCTGCCGGCCGGGGCTTGGCAGTGCTGTGCCAGGGGCAGGGCAAGCTGGCTGCCCATGCACAGGGGCTGCAGCCCCTGGCTTCAGCTCTCCAAAATTTTTCACCTGGGAGGCGTTACCACTTGTTAATGTCAGCCAGTCAATCAAGGCTAGATCCCAGCTGAAGCTCAATGAATGTCTTGCCTCTGTATTCCAAGGTTGATTTCCCAACCTTTTTCAAACAGGTTTTGCTGGAAATTGGTGAGTGGAGGTGAGCAAAGAAATGTGAAATGTAGTCTTATTACCAAACTGATAGGATTAGTAGGTCAGTCATTTCTTTTGAAGAAAATAATTATGGAAAAAAAAAAAAAATCTACCTGCCTTTTTTAGGTTTCACTTGTTCGTGCTTTTTAGTATGTGGACATATAGCTGTCCTGAGGATGTTGTAAATGCAAAATCCCGATGTGCTAACTTTCTGCAATTAGCATTCTTCTTTAATTAGGTGCGTGTAGGTATCTCTGTGATGACTTCACTCAATTTGCACCCCAGTGTCTTTTGAGCTCAGGGGTCAAAGGAGAAAACCAAGAAGCAGGAAATTCTTATGTTTTGGAAGGATCAGATACTACTACCGAGTTGTCAGCCAGGTGGTTGATGACTTTTTTTAAGCTTTTTAAATCAAGGCAGTTTTGGAAATGTGCAAGGTTGATATCATAGCTTTATTTGTCTTAATTACAGCAGTTTAAAAGACGAAACATCTGCAGCGAACACTATCTTTGTTAGTCAGTAATAGCAGAGAATTTTTCACATAGCTTATCAAACCTAAAAGCAGTGATATGAAAAGAATGTGGAAATGTGTTGCTTAGATCAGAGCTTCATCACAATTATTGAATATTGCTATTCTAAAGCAGCTAAATAAAGATGTCGCATGGGTATCTTAACATACGGTATGTGCTGGGCATTGTATGTCCATTATATCTTGTAAAACTGAGTAACAGCCTTTCCAGTCTCCCTCAACTGCTTTTTTTAGCACAGGCAGATTGTGAAGAGAGAACCACAGAAAATACTGAAGCACACATTGGCAACTTGCATATAATGAAAAAAGGTCTGTTTATTTTTACTTATTGAAGGGTGGGGTTTTTTTTTGTTTGGGTGGTTTTATTGGTGGGGTTCCCAGGCTGCCCACAAACAGAGCACAGGATGGCTTTGGCTGAAGGGAATTAAAAAACAAGAGGTAACTCTAGGGCAATGTTCTAGTTTGTAACTACTCCCTACCCTTCAGTATTACATCTAGCCAGTAGCGTAAGTGCTATTTCACTGACTTAGTTTTATAATGACTGTGTCTGATTTTTTCAGCAAGATAAACTAATATACATCAGAAATTACATTTGATAAATAGAGCATCTGTAAAATATAGCTACAGGGTTTTGCATAATCGCAGCTATTCAAACCTAAAGCAATCCTCCCTTGTGCCTTCAGAACCTACCTGAGGTTTTGTTTGATCAAAAATTGCTGATAAAATTTAATGGCTAATTTCAGCTCATGAGCTTTGCAGGGAGAAATATTTGATTTACAAAGTGAGGGAGGTGTCATGCCTTTCCATCCTTCCCATTCAACACTCAGGTGGTCAGAGCGTTCACCGGCGATGGGGGGAATTGGCATTCAAGTCTTCTGAGGGCAGGATTTGAACTTGTGTTGCCCGTAGCCCATGAGCTCCTAAATCTGTGGTTTGCATCAGGCAGAGGGAGCCTGGTCCTCTCGTACTCGAGGTGAGCACGCTGAGTCGGTCAGAGTGAGCCGTGTTCTTCCACCGTCGCGAATGCTGTCTGAGCTGTAGCTGTTAACTTCTGTGGTTGCTCTTTTTAAACATCTGCAAGTGGAATAAAAGCTTCATTTCTGATTCAGTGTGAACCAGGGCCTTCTGCTTCCTCACCTCAGGAAAATAAAATAGCTACCACTGCACTTTTATCTGGATTTGATCTCAATCTTTGTTTTCTGGAAATGTTTTGGTTTGGTGGCTAAACCAAAATCTTAGTCACGGTCAGGAGTCATGCCTGAAACCCTCCCTCCTGCTGGCAAGGCAGGCATGACCGAAGAGGAGGACAGAAGGGGCTGAGAATGGGAAAGCATTCTGCAAAGTGTAGTAAGTCTAATAACTAAAGTACCATCATTCTTCATGTCTCAGTATGAAATTTTCCTGAGCAATGTGCAAAAATAACAAGCCAGAAAAACCTTACTGGCTGAAAATACAGAGAATACTGTGAAAGCCATCATGGTAAATTGTTCAGTTATTACCTAGGACTAACTTCTTTTTTATTATCAAACTCAGAAAATGACATGGTTTATTGTAGTATCAATACTATATTCTTTGGGCTGTACTTAGCTGTTTATACAACATCATAAACCTTTGAACAAGGCCTGGCCTGGCCTCTGAACCATTTTCTCCAGGGAAACTGCCTTCTCTCTGGGAAGGACTGGTGTAGAGTCAGGCTCTGAGCTGGACAGCCACTAAGCGGAGCAGGCGGGGAACCTTTAGAGTCCTGGACTCAATTGCCCTTCACATCAGGTGTGGGGTTAATTTCCTGATGCCAGTTTATTTGCAAACATTTTCTTGTGTGAGAGCAAGAGACCTTATCACCAATTCTTACTGCTCCTTTTCAATATTGCTGTCCATATCCCACACTGTGTATAGTAATTCTGTGTGAACAAGTGCAATTTAAGGCATCCTAAAATTTCTGCTTCTATAGCATATGGAGAGATTTGTAAATGTAATTTTTAGAGGATGTTTGCAGAAGCCATACCAGCCAGTGGATGCTTATGAATGTTTTCTAGGCCATTTCTTCTGCAAAACTCTTTTCTGGATTGCAGATAATTAAAAAAAGAAGTTGAATTGTTCAGTCTGATCTATGCTTTTTGCAGATTTTGTGAGTTGAAAAACCTTTGCGCTTCAAGTGCTGGAGGAGAGCATGCCTATGGCATTTTGAAATTATTTTCATCACAGAAGAACAGAGCCTGTTGCATAAAATCACATACAGGATGGAACCCAACCTGGATTTCCAGACTTCTGGTTCTCTGTTCTATTTATTAGCTGTTTTTTTTCATGTAGATAAGTGAAACATAGACAGTTTTGAAGAATACTGTGTTGAAAAATATGGATTTGGAGTCTCCATGAAACTTTGAACTTTTAACATGCTTTCTTAGCTGAAAATAATCCATTTTGGATATAAAGCTTCGAGCAGTTTTGCAGAGACAGGTGTTGAGAACACTGTGTCATTTGCATTATGAAACATAGCATGTTAAAGTCCTTATTCAAGCCCATGAAAATGCTCACTGATTTTAGCAGGTTTTGGATGAATCCCGTATTTGCCAACTTGTAAAAACGCTGTCAATACAGAACTCAAGTTTTGACTGTAGAAATTTCAGTTTGACAACCTGATTGGCAAAGACTTTAATACAACTATTTATACACTCACCAGTTTACAAAATACGTTCCCCAAACTTAACAACTTGTTCATTCATTCTTTCCTTATTTATGAAAATCATAACTTTGTGTATAGAATTGCAGTCTGCACAATGAAAAGGCATTTTTGAAGCTTCCATTTCTGATTTTTTTCCCCCCTTTATCAAGTTTGGGTGTTTTGTGAGTGTTTATACCCAAAGCACAGAGCACACCAGAAACACATGAAGCAATCGTCCCCTCTGAATATTCCTAAATTGCCTTAATAGTAAGTTACTCCTTAGAATACCTTTAAAACACAAATACCCTCAGTTTTAGTTTAGGAGGTGTTTGTTTTCAGGTATGAGAAGGTAAATAGTGCTGCTGTAGGTTTCCCCCCCTTCCTTGAAGTACTGCTACACCGAGTGTTATGCACCTTTTTCAAGGGACCTCTCATCCTTTAATGAACTGATTTTTGTCAAGACAAGTAAAATAGATTGAAATGCTCTTATAACTCCAGTCTGAGGAGAGGGATCATAATCAGCTTCAGGCACACTGTGGTTCTGAATATAGGATGGAGAAAACTCATCAAAACAGCAAAAAGAAAAACAGCATGAGCAACTGCGTGCCTGTTGCCCATGGGTATTTATGTAGCATATATTTAAACTTTTTTACATACATACTATTCAGTAAGAATTAATGGTACCATAAATTAGCTGCTCCAGTTCTACGTTTGGGCTCAGTTGTGCCTAATCACTTTCTGATATAATTCTCCTAGCTCCAGATGAAATTCTGCCCGAGGTGAGTTTGTCCATTTCCTAACACGAACCGTGCATCACTGTCTTCTGCACAATTACCCTGAGGATGCAGCTGCTGCAGAGTGTACAGACCCCATCCCTAATCTGCAGGCAATAACTTCCATACAAACACTGTCTTCCAAAACTGTTGACTACCTTTGCATGTTTAAAGTTTTGAATGATCAGGCTGAATTAATAAAGTAAATCAATATCCAGAATGTGTAACCTTTGCAGTTTCTGCAGGTATGTGTTTGTACTGGTATCTCAATGTGGGCTTGTATAACTCATCACCTTTAACCTCATCAAAAATCATATATTGTAAATATTCTAATACCAAAAAAATTACCTCTGCAGTCTAATTTGTTTTTATTTATTCTGAAATAGTTATTTTTTTTGTCTGCTAATCACTTAGTCTGACGCTCTTTTTCCCTCTTTTTTAATAGATTAGGTGTTTGTCAGTTGTCCTCTAAACTGTTTGAAGAACTTTGACTCTGTCCAAGGCAAGAAATGCTCTTCATAGGTTGACATGGAGTTCCTGTGGGGAGCTTGCTCAGGCCATGTCTAGCGTCTGCACCCACAGCTGTGATTCACAGCTTTAGCAGAAAGGTGGCTATTTAGACGAGCAGAGCCATCCTCCATCCTAAAGATGCGAGTTCATGCTGGGCAAGAATCCGCCCCAAGCTTTTATCTCCACATTAACTCCTCATTCTAACGTGAAGCAGTGTTTGCTCAGAAGAGTGTTGACAGTTAAGATGGGGAAAAAATAATCTGTGCTTAAAAACCCCTGAAAGGATTTCAGCTACAGAAACATAGCCAGTTTTGCATTATAAATTTTTAAATCACTGTTAAATGTTTTCTTTTACATTATCTAAGACCAATTCACCACCTAATTACCTCACCTTTTAAGTATAATTAATGCATTCTTGAAACAAAGTAGAAATTCCGCTTAATGTTGGGATTTGTGCATTACAGATATCAGATTGCTTAAAGTTCAGAGCACCCTGGTATCTCTGGCATCTGCCATATGAAGGTGGCTTCGTGGGCTCTGCTTCCACTGTCCCTGCTGGCCCCACAAGTGGTCTGGTCCATCAGCAGGAGCCTTCTCCTTGCAGAAGGCTGCACCTTCAGTCCCCGTCCAACGGGTTGCTCCCTTGGCAGTGCTGCTGTGCTCCTCCGAATCTTCTGGCAGCGACCTGCAGGAGAAGGGACTGAGGTGAGCCACCATCGCTGCTCCAGGATGGAGTCAAAGCCCATTCCTGTGAGCCAGATCTAATTTGCAGCTGAGGGAGCAACTTCTTGTGCCAAGGCTATCAGCCTGCCCTCTCAGTAGCAAGGCTCTGTGAGTAGTATGATTGTCAATCACCGAGCACGCTTCAGGCTAATGAAAATGCTATTTCAGACTTTTCTTGAAGCACCTTTCCAGTATTCTCATTGTCACAGCTTATTGCAGATGCTTCTCTTAAAGGCTTGGGCGACAGTTTACAGAGAGATGGGGAATTAAGTGAAACAAAACAGTTCTTAGGTTCTTTTTACCTAAAATTTCTTACTCTGTGAATTTAGATTTGCATTAGGCCTTGGCTCTGACAGCAACTCCTCCTGAGCCTCCCATGAGCAAAGTGTATTTGGCTGAGCCCACTCACCAGGGTTCACACGCTTTTTCTTCTGGCAGCAGCAGGACTTCCTGAGCAAGCACAGACAAATGAGGAAGAAAATGGCAGACAAGGTAGAATAGCCTTGTCTTTCCCTGTGTGTTCCTAAGTGCTGTGTTGTTGCCAGTTCAGTAAGACCACAAGCGATCACAGGATTCAGCAGAATACAAAAGCCAACTCATCTATCAGGTGCCGGGGCTGGGGGGGGGACGACCCAACCACCAAATGGAAAGGCTGATCTGCCACGTCAGCCACAGCACGTCCTAAGAGCCTGCTCATCCCTCCGTTGCCAATTTACCACTGAAGAACAACGCGTCAGCATCTTGAGCAGCCTGTGGCAAAAGGCAACATTTCATGCAAATCGTAAGGTCTTGGATACAGCAATAACCACGCGAGGGTTTCATTAGCAAGGCCGGTCCTGTTTCCCTAAGGCCAGTTTTCATAGCAGACTTGCTAATAAATCTGATCTGAAAGCTATATATCTGATGCTAAATTTTCCTTTCCTAAGCCCTTTTCTAACCTCCACAAACTTTCTGCAAAACCCAGACGGGGATCTAACTGCTGTTGTGCTTTTTCAAGTTTGCCTCAGGATTAGTATTATAAAAATCAAGTAAGAAGGTAATGAAAATACATCTTCCTGGCAGGGTACATGCTCTAGGGGAAAGTCAGTTAATGCAGACATTAAATTCAAAACTGATACATGTGTGATAAGTCTGGATAATACGATTTGCAAAATGGTACCGTACTTTATACTTAGGCTCTGATACTTTTTGTGTGTCTGCCTTCCCCAGGAGAGGAGTCTCTTGTGGACCATTGAGATGCCAAAGTCCTCCTTTCCAGTGACCACACACTGTACGTGGGAATGTCAACCAAAGCTGGTAAAGCATCTATTTATTTAAAGCCTAGTAGGCTATTAAATTCAGTGGTATTTTGGGACTAATTGGTTACTAATGTCTCTAATACTTCCACTGCAATCGGCATGATATGAATAAAGACACAAATCTAGCTCTGATTTTAACCCATTTCATCCTATGGCGAAAACTTGGTATGACAATGTGCATTCACGTTACATGATATATCAGTTATGTGGGTATCCTGGAAAAAAAAATGTTTTAAGGTGTGTTTAATGGGCAAACATCTAAAGATACAAACGTGTAATAATCTTAGCCATCTTGCAGTACTTCACTGCAGTGCATTTGTAAGGCAGCAAAGGAATATGTTTCATAGAACTGTTCAATTACAATGATAATAGTGAACTTTGTTAAAGGTGAACTGTGCCTCATTCAAGTAGGAAATTGCTGATTTGCAGAAGGAAGTAATTTCCCTGGCAATCTTTATGTACGGTCCAAATGATAATGTAATGCTTTATAACTGGACTTCTCAGGCTTGCTGCAGAAATCTCTAGCAGGAATACAAGTCTGGGTGAAAAGAACAAGTAATAATTCTTGACAAAATTCTGCAGACTTCTTATGATCATTTCTGTGGGACTCTATTTCTATAAAATTCGGGTTTCTTTTTTGTATTCTGTGAGATTTTTCCATAAAGAAGTAATTACAGTTTTTAAGTTTCTTTTTTTTTTCCTTCCTGTTCTTTTTTTCTGTTCACAGAAAAACACATGCATACACCTTGGAGAGTAAGTGCAAGGGATTTGACAGGAAAGGAAGGGGGTTTGTGATGAAGGCACTGGCCTGAAGCTCTGGACTCAGCACCTGGCTCTGTACCAGGGCTTTTGTGTGACCTAGAGCAGGCAGCAGCTGGCACCCAAGCACAGCCCAGCAGGGCATGAGGAGCAGATGGGACATGTTGGACGTGAAGCGTGGCTCTGGGCAGGGCTCGGTGGCTCCACACTACCCCTCCCTACTAGCTGGGAGACGCAGCAGCAGCCCACCTGAGCCTGGGGCCACTGAGCTGCACCCTGTGGGACCACAGCTGATGCTAATCCAGGTTTAGGCGGCCTCACCAGCATCCCACTGACCTGCCCCAGATCCTGTTCAGCCGGTGAGCAGACCCACAGCTTCTCGTGCAGGTGTCACCCCCAGCACCCGCAGACCCCACACCAGCAGCACCCAGCCACCCTTGGTAGAGCATGGGAGCCCATTTAGCTCTGTCCCTTCCCCAGGGATTCATCCCAACTGCAGCAATATTCCAGTCACTCTCCTGTAGCCTTTCCCAAAGCTCCAGTGACACTCTTCTCGTTTCAAAGCCCATCTCATTGCACCTCTCGGGTAACTCCTCCAGATAACGCCTGCATAAATGGAGGCCACCACAGATCTCTCGTTCATAAGGTAACCATAAGTATTTTGCTCTTGGGTTTAGTGCAGCCAACTCATTCCCTGAGCTACATAGTTTGTGTGGGACATTACTTTTGTAAACATCAGTATGCTTCGTTATCGCTCTGTTTTGAGAGCCAATAGCCTTTACCTAGGAATTATGGTATGTTATCAATTTTCTCAAATGAGGCTGCAACAAGATTGGAAATTATTGATCCTACAGTAAATCAAATAATCTCCCTAGGCTTCAGTTTCCCCATACGAAGAAGTGGGAGAAATGCAGGGTTTTAGTAAAAGTGCTGGATACTGAAGGACACCAGACAGTGGAGAACTGCAGAAGATGCCCTGTTGCTTGCTGAGCAGTCAGGTAACCTCACCAGAATTAACCTTCCTCAAAAACGCTATCTCTGGATGCAGATTATTATTTGTTTTAAGAATGTACATGTATCTGGAAGGAATGATAATACACTGAGTAGAAGGAAGATAATTCTGGACTTAGAACAAACATAGCTGAGCTTTCAGCCGGGGTGAGAGTGTCTTGATGCCAGAATAAACACACTCTAGTTTTTCTCTGGCCTTCCTTTGGAAAAACTAGCTACGCACACATAGCTGCCAACTGCTGTTGGCTGGGTTGACACGCTTCTTACAAATACGGATTTAACTCAGCCAGTGATTACAATAGACTTTCTTTGCCTTTATATGGTTGTTTCATATTTCTCTGCATCTAGCTCAGCCTACTCCCAATTATGTCTTCATAGATTAAGAAACAAGCTTTGTGTTTCTGGGCACCCTTTGCAATTTCTTAAAATAGTGTGGCACTGACGCTTTTATGCTTAAGGGGTGCTAAGCCCACAACTTCTGGTCAGTTGTTGAAACCTGATAGCATCAATAAAGAATGATGCTGAACAAGTATTAGAGCAGCCCCCTTTTCACTCCAAGAAGTACATTGTTCTTGATCATTCTCCCCTAGGATTGATCCATATTCAGCTTTTTAAAAAGTGTTCTTAAATAAGGAGCAGACTGTTTACACATGGAATAATCCTTTGTCCAAATCTTCACCATATTTAAGCAGAAGGGTGTTCATATTCCCCGAAGAAAGAATTTTCTCCAGGACATGGTCTATTAGCACTGCATTAGCAGAACAAGTCTGGAAACTGGAACATACATCTCTGTGCTACTGACTTCTCTCTTTACCCAGGACAAATAGATGTACAAAATGGTATATGACTATTAAGCCATATGCAATGACTCCCAATGACCCTTGATTTCCACTTTCTGCTACGACAAGCACCACTAAACATTGCTTTTTTTTCCTCCAGAGTTAGGACTGTCAGAAGTTCAGTGGTTACCCCCTCTTTGGCAGACGCAATAGATGGAAAGGGAGGTACAGTCAAGCAGAAGAGGCAACAAAAACAAGCGAGAAAAAGTATTGGGAAATGTTAATGTAATGTAAGCAGTGCCAGTATTTGTCGCTAGCATATTGTGCTTGCAATAATGGATTGTTATTTGTTTCCATTCTGATGATATCAGTGTGGTCCTGGCCCGGTGCCCATGAAAAGACTCTTTTCAATGCACTTAGAATGAATCCAAACCAGGGTAACACAAGGAAGACATGTATCATTACTTACTATGCCTGTTTGTCTGGTGTATGTTAGATTTTCTTTTTTATCAGTTCTAAACACTACAGTGCTTTCAAAAATCTCTTTTTGTAGCATTTTTCTGTTTCAGGTATATTTTACACAATATTATCTAAGCTGAAGTCCATGGAAAGCCTGGATGCATTCCTGTAACTCACAATCACCTTTAAAATCCAAGACAAATTAGTCAGGAAGCAAGAGCAAAATAATATATTGGCCCAAGTAAAGAATTGAAATCCTCTAGACTGGAAACACTTCCTTCCACGGCAAGCACTGCCTTGCCCTCTTTTCTTTTAGAGGTCAGTACAGGCAAGTACATAGTTTGTATAGTAAGAAAGTGCAGCCAATCTCTCCTGTATTTGATGGTGGTTTTCTGCTATAATCCAGCGTTATCTCAGGAAACTTTTGTTTTTTCACGAGAAGCTTTGCAGAGGGCAGAAAGGATAATGTCCTGAGTCTGCAAGAGTCAGCATAATAATACCACAGATTTCCAGCCAGCCTCAACCTTCGTTATTCCTGGGTCAAAGCAAGGTGCTGGGGTGCCAGGAGTGTTGCTTTCCTTCCTTTTTACCAAGTTGCCTTTTGTCTGCCACCATTTCTTTACCACAACAGCCCTTCTTTCTTTTCAACAGCAACTGGTAAGGTGCAGCCAAATTTGCGCTGTCTGGCATCCCACTTGCTGCAGCCCCGGCACTGCTGCTAGGATCATTACCACCACTGAAATTCCCTCTTTGTAGTCACAAAAATCCCTAAAGAGGGTTTAACAGAACCAGAAAACAATGCTTGCAAAGGGCAGGCAGAAAATCCTGAAGCTGCTTCAAAAGGGGAAAGCTGCGGCCAGGGAAGAGTCCAGCTCCTGGGGCAACCCTTGCTTGGCAGGGGCTCACCTGGACCTTCTATATGGGTAATTTGCACCAGATTTCTATGCTTTCCATAGCCCGGGCAAGTAGGGGAAAGGAAAGAGAGACACCATGAACCAGAAGTGATATGTGAGCAGGTTGGCTCAGCCCAGAATCAGGCTTGTCCACCTGCTGAAAGCGAGGACATCTTGATACCAAAGGTATGGCATAGGTACTCCCAGCTGGCTTTTCTGTGCCTAAAATGGCTGAGTATTTGCACCAGCACTGTCTTTTCCTTTCTTTCAGCAACGTCCATTTACCTCACATTAAAGTATACAAAATAGCTTGTTTAGATAACATAAGCTTTATCAACACGTTCTTTTCAACACGGTCAATTAATCCCAGTCAGAGCTACGTTAGTCCACTACTGGAATAAGATACAGTAATTTCTAGCCATACAGATTATGCAGAATTATATTATATATCAGCTGTGAGGATTATATATTTTCCTACATTTGCTATGAATGTTTTAAACAACATACACACACATTTTTGCTAAACTTCAATCTGTCTTTTTTTTTTTTTTTTAACTGTTCTTTAAGATTGGAAAAACTAAGCAGATTCTGGTAAGACTGAAATGACAGTAGGGCTGCCTGTCAGTCAATGAGTCCCGGGATAGTTCCATATTTAATAGGTAGTAGGTATGAAGACAGAATGAGGAGTTTGGCCACTGAAACAGAAACACCTCATACAATTTTCTTATTCCTAACACTTCAGGCAGAATTGGGTGGGCATTTGCTCTTGGATGGCAAACAGCTGCCTCTGTTCACTTAACTGGGAGGACTAAAAGCTCTGATCAGACTGAGTCAACCGAGAGATTCTGACCAGCATCCTTCAAAATTCAGGGGTGCATTGATGGGCTGCAATTGGAAGAGCCATAACACTCTTAGCTCTGTCTTTTATGTTTGTGGTGGTGCGGATCCTCTCCGTGTCTGAGTTCCTGTCCCAGCTGTGTACCTCTGGGGTATACATATTCATTGGTAAAACGTAAGTGAAAATTTACTATGTACCATAACTGCCTGGGTTTGGCTTCGGTCCCAGTGTTGGTGGATGAGACCTGTGTGGTTGCATCACGGGAGCAGGGTTGTATGCAAACACCAGGCAGCACTTCGGCTGTTTGCAGGTGAGTCTGTGTTTTCTGTACCCAGAAAGTGCATCTATTTGTTCACGTACCAGCTTTCTGGAAAACTCTGGCCACCTGACCTCATGGCTCTTAGCAATATAATTTTAATATGTCAGCTGTGGGGATTATATATTTTCCTACATTTGCTATGAATGTTTTAAACAACATACACACACATTTTTGCTAAACTTCAATCTGTCTTTTTTTTTTTTTTTTGTTCTTTAAGATTGGAAAAACTAAGCAGATTCTGGCGAGACTGAAATGACAATAGGGCTGTCTGTCAGTTAATGAATCCCGGGATATTTCCATGTTTAATAACTAGTAGGTATAAAGATAGAATGAAAGCCACTTTAATTTCATTTTTGGCAATATTGCCTTTAAAGAAGTTTAAATACTTGCTTAGAGGCCAATTGAAATGCTTGCTTGGAGAGGAAGGGAAGACCTCTAGTTCATGACATGGTTTTAGTTCGTTAAACTGCAGAGGGTTCACATTTTTGTTTGCTAAATGTAGAAACAGCCCATCTCTTTCAGCTGAAAGTGGCATCTGGGAAAGTGTGTTGAAATAAAAAAAGCACAGAGCAAAGGGGTGGTTTATTAAGCTGCAGCAGGGTTATCCTGTATGTTTCTGGAAGACATTAGTGGGAGAATGTGTTCAAAAATGTATTAAGGAAAAGAAGAATCTCACATTTCATAAGCGTTTTGTGTTGTTCATATATGGCAGGCGATTTTGGCAAGAGTTGTATTTCTCCCATAACCAGAAAAGTGTTCTCTGCTTTCTGCTGCAGTAACATTAATGCTGCAGAAGCCACAACAAAGGCTTATGGCTTTATTACTATTTCCTCGCATGCCTCCTACGTTAGTTGTTTAAGTATCATATCACAAAATCCAAGTTTACACATGCTACTGAACGGGGCAGATGGAACTGAAGCACTGTGTATGTGCTGACACGCTTCAGCAGTTAGGGACCATTTTACTGAAAGCGGAGGTTCTTCAGTCTGCTGGAAGTTTGCTTTGTGGCATCTCTAACACAGAGCAGAGGCTGAAATTCACTGCAGGGCTTCAGAGATGCCTGTAACATTTTGGTGATGCCTAGGGGCCCTGTACCTGGGCTAGAGGGGAGGGCTCATCCTTTCAGTCATAGAATCATAGAATGTTTTAGGTTGGAAGGGACCTTAAAGATCATCTAGTTTCAGTCACCCCTGCCATGGGCAAGGACACCTCCCACTAGACCTGGTTGCTCAAAGCCCCATCCAACCTGGCCTTGAACACTTCCAGGCATAGGGCCTCCACAACTTCACTGGGCAGCCCGTTCCAGTGCCTCACCACCCTCAGAGTGAAAATTTCTTCCTAATATCTTGTCTAAATCTAACCTCTTCCTAACCTTTTAAAAAGTCCCTCTCCAGCTTTCTTGTAGGCCCCCGTTAAGTGCTGGAAGGCTGCTATAAGGTCTCCCCAGAGCCTTCTCTTCTCCAGGCTGAGCAATCCCAACTCTCTCAGCCTGTCCTCACAGGAGAGGTGCTCTAACCCTCTGATCATTTTCATGGCCCTCCTCTGGACCTGCTCCAACAGGTCCATGTCCTTCTTATGCTGGGGGCCCCAGAGCTGGACACAGTACTCCTGGTGGGGTCTCACGAGAGCGGAGTAGAGGGGCAGAATCACCTCCCTCGACCTGCTGGCCACGCTTCTTTTGATGCAGCCCAGGGTACAGCTGGCTTTCTGGGCTGAATGACATCCGCACTTCATTATCATAAAAAGAAACATAGAGTTGAATCTGTGATACTTACACTCCAGCCTCTAAAAACATAGAAAAGCTATCCACTGTTGGCTGTCTTTTGAATTAATGATAATTGGATTTAAATGTGATAAGACTTCACTAATAGGATAGCAGGAGAAATCTGTGTCATACACAAGGTAGATAGATGGGCTGAATACTGATATTAACACTGGCAATAAGTAACTCTTAAAATTAATGAGAAGCTCTCAGGGGTTTCTGTTTTTTGAAAGGACAATCTGAGGTGGTATTTTTGAAAAAACAAAGCAGAAACCAGTGCTGACATGTCACGGGGTTATCCAAGGTGGGCCGGGGATGGGGAGGAAGCACGCAGGGCTTCAGCAGCACACAGCAAAACTGCCAAGTGCCAGGACCTTGCTCCTTTTCCTGAAGCAGGAGGAGCAGCCTTCAGAAGTTTAGGAAATCCTGCTACAGATGAAAGGAAATGGCTGTCCTGGGCTTCCAGATGAAACCTTCTCAAATCTGTGCACTGGCATAAAGTAAACTGAGGAAAATGGACTGAGAAGATGTGCCTAGTGTTTCCCTTCACCTTCCCAGCACATGGTCAGGCTCCCATTTCACAAAGTACTACCTAAAGCAGACCTTTAAAGCTCAGTGTGGACTTAACTTTTCTCTTGCATACTTGTAGCTGTCTACATCTGGGCTCTGTGGTACTTTCAGCATAAGCTGCACACCTAAAAAATATTACTCTTGTATTGGAAAAGGAAGGAGAAAAAGGGGCAAGGAGAATAGCAGTGCCTTTACATCCCAGCTCCAGCAAGCAAATCTAAACATTTTTGCAAACAAACTTCATCACTCTAAATTCATCACAAGAAAGCTGAAGCAGAGGTCTAAAAGACTGATTTCAGCAGCAAATGCAGACTAAACAAAAAAAGATTTTGCTTTTGATTGTTCAGTCCCATCTTTAGGTCTCCGAATTAGCCCATCAGATAGTTATTAATTAACATCACACTGGAGTAAATATCTTTATTTAGTAAAACATAAAAAGGGCTTGGGCAATACCCATTTTAGGTCAACAATCTAGACTTACCACTAGGGTAAACTTTTTGATAAAATTTTGTGACTTTTTTTTTTTTTTAAAACTTGAAAGGTGCTCGAAGAGGACAGAAACGTTTAGTGAATCTGATCCAAGAGACGTTTCACCACGCTCAAGGCAGACTTTATCAAGAAGGATCATTTGTATTGGCAGTCCTTCAAAGGTTACCCTCTAACCATGCTCAAATCAGGTTAGTCCCACAGACAACTCCTACTTTATTTTGGGCATGGCTTCAAAGTCTGCAGCCACACAAGTTAGAAGATGACTGTTAAATTTTAACTGACATTTAAGTGTCTTTCTGATCTATTAAACTCGGGTAACCTGTGATTGGTAAATACATATTTTTAGACATATGCATATTAGTAAACATGTGGGAGCTGATCAAGAAAGCTCCACTTTCCTGGGTTTTGAATGCAACTTTTTTAGTAAAAAATTGGAAAGGTTTCATCTTTAATGGATTGTAAAAATTTTTTCTCCATTGCTAGCTAAGCATTATGCTGGTGCATTTTAGAAAACAAGCAAAATTTTAAAGTTAGCAATGTTTTTTACTTCTTTTTCCTTCTATTTGCCCATAAATGGAAAGAATTAAAAACAAACAAACAAAAAAAGTTCTTTTCCACAAGCTGTCAACTACTCTTTTAACTCTGTGTTGGGCAGGTGACCCACCATTCGGCAGCCTGCGAAGCTGGTACATCAGACCCGGATTTAAAAAAAGAAATGGCAGTGCTTGTTTGCACTTCTTTTACAAAATGAACTTTGTGAGTGAATCACATAAACAAAGCACCAGTCCCGGCAAATAATGTTGGCATTTAATTTACCCTCACTGGGTATTTAGAAATTTGCTTACGTGAGAGAGTGATTTGCACCCTTTCTGCCCTCTCACGCCAGGGTTCCTGCAGCCTCCCCAGCTGCTTTTGCTGGGGGCTGGGGAGTCTGGGGTGGGGGAGAGGGGATCTGGGACCTTCAGGGCAATTGTAACCGTAAGAAATGATCTTCATATTCCTCTTTGTGTGTGTGTGATATTTGTGTTTGGTTTTCTGTTAATGAAAGTTGAGTGAAAGGTTCAAGGGGAGGCTGGTGAGATGCATTGGTCATTTCTGGGCCCTGATTCTTGCAGATTCAAAGGTCTATTCCAGGGCGCTCCAAAGCATTAGCAATGCAGAGGTTTGCTTCTGTGGGTAGGGGATCTGCCATGCAGTCTCATCGGGGGGCAGGTCTCTGGCCATGTTAATTAGGGTGGAAGGCTGCAATAGGGTGCATTACAAACATCATCTTCCTCATCTCTAGAAAGGAATAATGTACCAGAGGGAACAAGTTCTTTTACATTCTTTTCACCTGAGGGACACCTCAGCTCAAGTCTAAGATTTTGCTTATAGGGAAAAAAGGTCAAACATACTCGGTGGTTTTAGCCAACTTAGTTTTACTTCTTTTCTTTTTTGGAAAGATTTAGCACATATTTAACATGGCTCTGCAAAGCTGAGAATCCCCTTTCCCTGATATCTCCAGTCTTCCTTCCTGAGCAGCAATTTTCTGAAACACATCACTTTGTCTGGCCTGTCACTGATTGAACATTAGTTATTCTAAAAATGTCCTCTTTGTGTCTAAAGGGATTTGGTCTGGCTGCCTGACAGAAGGCTGCAAAAACCAGCCCCCAGCTCTCTCTCGGTCTGCCACAAGCCAGTGTGGAGCCCAGGCTGTCACTACTCGGGTATCCCATGCAAGATGGTGACAAGTTGCAGCACCTTCCCTTCTGAAAATTGCCACAGTCAAAGGGAGCAATGGGAAGGATATTTTGCTTTTCATAGAAGAAGGACACGCAACAAACTGGGCACTGTAACCTGAACAGTTGCAGCACACTATAGATGGACAAAGAGGCTGCACAGACCTAATCGATGTACAGTCTACAAAATAAATATTTGACCCAAAGCCGGCCTCTTAAGGGACTCTGACGCTACATACATAGACTGCTGTCCCAGTGACACACTGAACTAGGAAATGCGCCGCTCAGATGCACATGTCCTTGTGTTTCAAGCCAGCTTAAAATTCAAAAGATCTTTGGAAGCTTCAGTTCTGTGCCCGTGATATCTGATCATCCTCTGTAGTCAGAAGGAGGTGGGCACATTTTCCATAAATTTACGAGTATTACTGGAGTTTGCCATAATGGTTACAGTTGTACTTTAGGTGATTTTGTCATTCTTAAAAACTTTGTAAAACCACAGCCTAAAAAATGCACCAATACTTTTTTTCCTTGTGAAGACCAATACTGAAGGGCACCCCAGGGAGAAACATGGGTTGTACAGGCTCTCTTGTGCTATATTTTCTTTTTCAAAGGTATTTTTATTTCTACAAAGGCACATTTATGGAGTTAAGAAAATAGATCAGCTGGTCTTCTCACTGTAGGTTTTTCCTACATGGTGACAATACTATGCAAAAAAAATTATCTTTTTTCAATTTTCTGAAGCCAAATGTAATGAAAATAATGATCTAAAATATATACCAAGAAACTTAAGTTCACTGGAACACAGGCCCCATTCAGCAATGTGCTTTTATAAAGTGTGCGAATACACTTTATATAGAATAGATCATTATTAAAATGACTGTTATTAAAAAGAATCTAACATAAACACTTTACAGCATAGACCAGAGATTTTACTGAATTAGTTCCTAGTTGAATAAAATGATGGTGTTTAGAATAATGTCTGATTTGATTTCAAAATTGGCATCCAATTATCCACCATAGTCCTTAGCAAATTGTTCCAGCAAGTCAGATGGTCAAAACTTTGCAGTTTATTTAAATCATTTAGTATCAGTTCCTAGTTCTTTAATCTTGTCAGAGAGGTAAGTTTCTGGTCCTTCTCCTATTTACAATCTCTGTGTAGATACTGAAAAGCCACAGTCAACTTCTCACAGAATCAGAGAGAGGTGGATGTTGGCAGGGACCCCTGGAGATCCTCTTGTCCGAGCCTCGGCTCAAAGCAGGGCCACCTAGAGCCAGTTGCCCAGGGCTCTGTCCACTCCAGGTTTGAATATCTCCAAGAATGGAGACTCCAAAGCCTCTCTGGGTGACCTGTTCCAGTGTTTGATTACCCCACAGTGAAAAGGTTTTTTCTTATGTTTAAAGGGAATTTCCTGTGTTTCAGTTCTTGCCCATTGCCTCTTGTCCTGTCACAGTCCTGTCACCGCAGAGAAGAGTCTGGCTCGTTCTTCTTTACTCCCCACCACAACCATCAGGTATCTATAAACATTGATCCAATATTCAGTCAATTGCCCCCTGTGATCCCAAATTCTTTTCTGTGATCCCTTCAGTGACTACAGCCTGGCTTCTTCCCTTTTGGACAAATTAATTCCTGTTTGCAAATGTACATTAATCATTCAGCTTTTCAGTTCACACAGATTGAATCATTGCAGTGGGTTGGCCACTTTACAGTTTGCCAGCTCTCTGTCTTCATGGTAAATTTTCACACATGAGTTAAAATTGTTTGTGTGTTTGAGATTTGTTAAAGTGGTTCGCATGGCAGACCGTAGCAAACTTGCTTTTGCTCTTTCTCTGAAGTCAGTGTTTCTACAGAGTGTAACAAGGGAGAAGAGTGGGAATGGAAAAGAGGCAGAGAGGGAAGGAACGCTGTTTGGATGACCTACTTTGCTCAGGGATTTGGAAGTTTATAATAATTTGCAGTTGTTTGCTACTCTCATTTGGTATTTCTACACTAAGAGTAGATTTTACTTGTGAGATGGTTACCACTTACTAATACAGCTTTGTTATTCAAAAGAGAGATTAAGATAGAAATTAATTGACAGTCTACCCACAGTCGCACTTTACGATTCATAATGCAGCGTATAAAGAGGAACAGTCTATTCTATAAACCTGCTCAGGTTCCACAGATGTATAGATCTTGAATAGACAGGCCAATGACTCAAGGCAATCCTGCTAAGAGATGCTGGAGTCATGGCTCACAAAAGCCCACTAAAGTCACGACCAAAAATGAGTCACTTCAGTGTGAGCACCGTGCCCTTCATCCATGCACTGGGCTTTCATCTGACTGCTTTCCTGTTAGTGGGAACTTGAAAAGAGCCTCATCTCCCAGGAAAACTGTGAGCTGCTGGTATGCAACCTTAGGTTGTTGAACTCAGCCTGAACCCTATTTATTTTTATTTCTGCAGAGAGGACACGATTTATCCTTCTGACACCAGATCTGAGTAAGTAGCTGCACTCCATGTGATGACATTCTTTCTATTGCAGGAGGCAGCAGCAGACTCCAGGGCTTCCTCTCAGTACTCTGTTCCTATATCTGTTGCTGCGTGGCATGGATATGCTTGCATGGTCATGTGGGAAAAGGATCATGTAGCTTGAGAAAAAGTGCGTAGGAGCAAATTATTCTTGAACAGAGAGCAGACAGTCCACAGGGGTTTGGAGTTCAGCAAAGCTTGCAGGTCTTAGCTGAAAAAAATGCATGAGTTGCATATGGTCTTGTATGCTACCTGCAGTAGCAACAAAAAGGATATTGGGTCCCAAAAATGCCCAATATTTTGATGACAGACATGAATGAAAGGCAGATTTTACAGATAAGAACCTCACATGTAAATAGTGGCTTGATATTGGGGTATTGGTCAACAGCCAGCTGAGTATGAGCCAGCAGTGTGCCCAGGTGGCCAAGAAGACCGATAGCATCCTGGCCTGTATCAGGAATAGTGTGGCCAGCAGGACTAGGGCAGTGATTGTCCCCCTGTACTCGGCACTGGTGAGGCCCCACCTCAAATACTGTGTTCAGTTTTGGGCCCCTCACTACAGGAGGGACATTGAGATTCTGGAGCATGTTCAGAGAAGGGCAATGAAGCTGGTAAGGAGTCTAGAGCACAGGTCTTATGAGGAGCGGCTGAGGGGACTGGGATTGTTCAGCCTGGAGAAAAAGAGGCTGAGGGGAGACCTTATCGCTCTCTACAACTACCTGAGAGGAGGTTGTATGAAGGTGGGGGTCGGTCTCTTCTCCCAAGTAACAAGTGATAGGACAAGAGGAAATGGCCTGAAGTTGCGCCAGGGGAGGTTTAGATTGGATATTAGGAAGAATTTCTTCACAGAAAGAATTGTCAAGCGTTGGAACAGGCTGCCCAGGGAAGTGGTTGAGTCACCATCCCTGGAGGTGTTTAAAAAATGGGTAGACGTGGTGCTGAGGGACATGGTTTAGTGGTGGTTTTGGCAGTGCTAGGTTAACGGTTGGACTTGATGATCTTAAAGGTCCCTTCTAACCTAGACAATTCTATGATTCTGTCATTGAATTGTAGCAACTGAACTCGACCAGGTGTAAGAGCTGCTTCTAAAAAAGCAAGAGCTGATCTCCAAAAAACAGAAGTGTTTTCTTCAAGCCTGAATCATTTCTATGTCTGTCTTACCGTCTCCCTGAGTAGCTGCTAGCTTTTTCTTTCACAGTTTCATTTGTCATGTCAGAAGGGATATTTCCATTCTGCTGTCAGTTCCAGCCACTTCTGTAGATGCTGGGCAACAGTCAATCCTCATCTAGTCAAATCAGTAAAAGCTAATTTTCAGCTGTGCTTTCTCTGTACTTGCATGAGGTTTTGCTGCTGTTCATAAGAGGTTTGCTGATATTTGTCCCATTTTAAGAAAAGAATCTGAGCCAGTCTATTCATACAAACTCCAGAAATCTCTGGGTCTTCTGATGGCCTTGAGGCTCAATACTTTTAGTTCTGCTGCGGGCTGCAGCAAAATAAATTGATCTCTGAAAGGAAGCAAAAGGGAGCTTGGTTTATTCGGTACGGGTTCAGCCTTACCCGTGGCACAATGCAGCCCTTCTCTGCAGGGCTGGCTAATATCCACATAATAACAAGTAGCCTTTGCAGAGCGAGCTGTGCGGCAGCACGGTGGCAACAGCAAGTCTTGACAGGACTTACTAACAAGCAAAGAGAGAGAAACATCGGAAAAGCAGCTTATGGCAAAAGAAGAGCTGCAAGAGATCAGAGGGAAAAGAGCTGAAGATTAATCAGAAACGCTTGAAAGTTGTACAGATGTTATTAAAAGGAGAAAGAGCTTTTAAAAGGCAGGCGAGGAAGGGAAAAGGCAGCATGAAAAAACCAGCAAGTTAGCAAAGGGTGGACTGAATTAGCTGTGTACACACGGTGTCTGCCAGAGGAGGAAGGGAGCAGAATGCAATGTTCTTTCTGGCCAGAGTCACTCCAGCACAGTATTGCAGCAGCACACATGGATAAAAAAATCTGGACCAGATCCAGTAGCTGCAAAGAGAATACAAGGTGATGGGAGCAGGAATTCATTTTCTAGCTGAGCTTCCATAAGCTCAGCAACTCTCTCTGTATGATCTAGTAATTGCTATCTGCAGAAAATGGCCCAAGATGAATCTCAATTACCTGAAGCGTAAACAATTCATTTGGCTTTGGGACAGACGGTCAGTTGCTGAGATCAGGCTGGGAAACTGTGAGGTGTTTTATTTATAGTCAAATAATTCAATTCACAATTTTTGAATTGTAATTAAAGATAAACTTTTCTCATGACTCAAGCTCACAACTAATTTCATAGTCTTTTTGTTACAGACAGTTTGGCAAACATTTGTCAGTTTTTCCAAACATCCTGGAGCAAAATTTATTCAGCAATAATGAGAAAAGTACTAAGAAATGGACTTGTGAAAACCAATTGCACATGCCACCAGTAAAATTTCAAGCAAAGTTACAATCTGCAGCTACTTTTCCATTGTTAATGTGATGAAGGTAAGAATGAAAACGCCAACAGTAATTTATTTTTTGGGGAAAAAAAAAAATCCACCAGGCTGAAAGACAAGAAAAAAATTTGCACGGCTAATTCTAGCAATCCTGTATCAGTTTTTAAGAACAGGCACTCTGGCCACGGCTGAACGTTAGAGCAAGGTACGTTCTCTATTGCAGTGAACTGAAACCCTAACCCAGTACCGTACAGTCAATGGTAACAGCTGCTTCCCAGCACATTTGAGATATGGCTGTCGACGACTTGGCAGTAGAAACTGTGATGGTTATGTTACCTGGAAGCATCCTACCCACCACAACTTGACAGGAGTTATATATACTTTGAAATAATTAAAGAGTGCTTTATGAATGTATAGTTAATAAACAGAGAATAAAGAAGGGCCTGTTTTTCAAATAGTGAAACCTATGAGTCTGCAGACAGTGTATTTACACATAGGTGACACTATTGATCAGAAAAGACAGGTGAAATTTCAACATACTTTTACCACAGAAGTGCTGAATTGTACAGCCTACAAATGCTATGTACATACGGCAGCAAATTCCATACTTCTGGATTTGATAGGTAGGTGTACCTTTAGATTTGTACATAAGGACATGTAAGCTATTGCTGTCAGAGTATTTGGAGTGTGTTTTTACCGATGTATTTAAAAACAGACTAGAAAGAAAACCAGATTATGGTGCTTTTAAATGTTCTGACCTGCGCAGTTATTAAGGACAGACAATCATTTCAGCCAGCCTACAGCTTGCTATACAGTATGGACTGCTATCCAGAAAGAAAATTCACAAAGATCCAGAATTGCACAAAGCAGCAAGGTGCTAAAGCAGCATGCACAATGAACTCTGTCTTACAAACTCCTTCAGAGAAAGCCTGTATCCCTCTCTTCCCTTTTAAGAGAGCAGCTACTGTTCCTTTTGCACTACATGGTCATAAAAAAGACGTGAGAAGCAAGGTATAGTATGCATATACAGCTGGAAGGAAAGAGCCTGTGTCAAGGCTGTGTTTGCTGGAGTATATTCTGTGGACATATTAACATGGAAAACGTTTAATTCTGAATGAAATGGAATATCTGCTTTGTTTTATCCCTGTAATGCTAATGCCAGGACCCTGGGCTGCCAGAACTGAGAATGCCCAGGGAAAATCCCAACAATTGCAGCTGCAGAAGCACCAACCCTGCCGGCACTCATCTTAACATTAGGCCCAGTCCTCAACGATGTTAAAACCTGTCTCAGGACAGCCCAGTATTAACTATCACATCACAGAATGATTAATTTTAAGGGGTTTTTTGGTTTTTTATTTTTTTAAACAGACACTGATCACTCAGCCTAAAGAGGGTTCCATGTAGGAAAACTGTTTCCACGTAAGTGTATTATTTAGTTTATTTGTCTGTATTTTCATGCACAATTATGCCATAACATAGCTCTTTAGAATACATCACATGGAAGTTTATTGTTTCTCCAAGCATTTTGGAGCACTCACCATATCCAAGATCAGATCTTCCCAGTTATGGTTGAACGCGAATAGACTGCACTCCAGAAGCATGCTCACTATTAAATGAGAACAACCCTCTGTTGATTAGCCACCATTGCAGCACTGTTTACAGTGCGTTTCTATGTTGCTTCTGTTTCTCTCTTAAAAAACAAAACTGCATATTTACCAAAGGAACTGTCATGAGCTATATTAAACAAAAGCACACTTTAGAAAAATCACTAATTTTAGAATGATCATAAATATTTACACCAGACAGACCATAAACAGCACCTTAGAGACTACGCTCTGTTTATATAAATCCCTCTTAATTTAGAAAATATTGATTTGATAGACTGAGACAGCCATATCCAACAAACATATATTTGAGAAAACCGCTATACAGTCTCCCGCAACCAAAGTTTCCCCATTCGTACAGCATTCAGCTTTTGTTTCTGACGAAAGCTACTCACAAGTGTTGCCTGCCATATGTTTTTTTACAAATGCTTATTCATCCTGAGTTCTAATGCTGGAAAGTTTGCTCAGACCCAGACGTTATAGCTGGAAGCATATAGACTTTCAGCCCTGCTCCCACTCGTGCAAAGGGTTTCTGCACAAGCGCGAGAGTCCAGCAGCGGGCAGAGGGCTTCAGGCTCCAAGCCATAGGCAACAGGGACCATGCACGGTTGTGTGGCTAGCACACTGGCCTCCCATCCTCCTGAGCTGCTGCTGCAATATAAACCAAATTATTTGTTCACAGCAGTAAAAAAGTATTTGAACTGTACATGGTCCGAAAGCGCATGTATAACTAAGACTGTTGGTCTGGGATTATCCCAATCTGACCTGCTGAAAATGAACCCAGCAAAGAATAAGTCTGTTTGGCAGCTGGATGAGTGTCCTCCTCTGGTCACCCTCTGCTCACACAGGCCCGAGAGAAGGGAGGAAACATACAGGCGAAGGAGGAGGGCAGGGTGGATTTTTTGGTGGCACCTTTGTGGTGGTGCAACCCCCCTTGCCGCTCTCAGGCCTCTCGATACTTGGCGTGATGCCCCCCCCCACCCCACCCCCATCCCTGGGCCACATACCAACCTAAGGAATGTCAGGCATGAATTGCAGAAAATTAAAGAACAGAGCATTAAGGCACTCCCTTAACGTGCCTGGTTCTTGCTTCCCCTGTCAGTTGGGAATATCACTCCCTGACATCCCAGTACATCTGTACCTGGATCATGGCCCAAAGGGAGTTGGTACCAGAACTTGCAGATCTAACAAGTTTTGAGCTTGCACATTCCATCATCCAAGTTGGGCCAGAGTGGAAAATTACCTGACGAAAGTCAATTATCTCGGACCCTATAAGTAGCGATTCTAGTGAAGACCCTTTGAGCGCTTCTGGATCGCAGCGGGCTGTGGCCAGGACCTCCCCTGTCAGGTAAAAACTGCGCGACTACAATAAGACCAGGGCGAGCGACCTTCTCTATAACTCGAGCCTCAACAATCGCCCGTTGAGGGATGCCGCGATAGATACACATGTGAGTATTTGCTCTAAATAAAAAGGGGAATTTTAACTATAGACCGGTCTCTCTTGTTCCATCCACCTCTCCATTTATATGTTTGTGTGCTTTGGCTTTATGGATGTGGATGTTTTCTATTTTCCGTGCACGTGTAGGGGTTAAAAGGGATATATCCACTGATTCAATAAGTTTGTGTATGTGCGCACTCATATGCTTTGTTTATATGTATATATATATATATTAATCTGAAATCTGTATGTTACTCTCATATATATATCTCTATTGGTTTGGGATACCTTATAGTAAGTTAGTGTGAATCTTGCCATCTTCGAATCTGTAATCAAGTCGCTGTTCTTTTATTTAGTCAAATCACTTTGTAAACCTTTAACACAGTTAATGATTAAGTGCTGCTAGAACTCAATCCCTTGATCTACCTCCAATCACAAATAAATCAAATTGCTGCTAAATCATAACTGTGTCTGATACTTCCATCCTGCGACAACCTTGCACTTGGATTGACTTAGAACTGTTGAGAAGCCATCGTCCTAGAAATGATTTCTCTGAAAGTGTTTTTAAAATTTGATCTTGGTCTTGGGCCATGTAAGTCTCATTTTCTGCCCAGAACAGATGATTATCTCTGGAAATACCTCTGCCATTCATGGGTTATAATTGCAGTCGGAGGTTATTTTCAGACATTCTTAACCCCAAAAGATATAATTAAATGTTAGTTCTGTACACAGGCTGTATATACAAGAAAACCATGCTGTTGAAAATCTTTTTATTTGCAGATTGCAATGGATTGTGCAGCAGTGTTACCCCCTTAAAATAATTTTTTATTATGACAGATTCGAGCCTGTGACTGTCTTTTTCTGATCAAAAGGAAAGGTTACCCACTTCCCTTATTTGTGAGCAGGTTCAAAGCTAGGGTATGGCAAATAAGGGAGCAGCCGAGTTTCAGAATCTGCCACCATCAGTAATGGCACTGGATTCCCCAGTTATAATGAGGCCACATTCCCCAAAACAAAAGTATTATTTATCTAACATTTCCTATCCTGCAGCAGAAAACAGGAACCAAGTTGACCAAAAACATTGCTAATGAGAAGTTTTTTGCCAAGTTGCCATGTCCCATTAAGATGGCACAGTATTTTATATACTTGCATTACTGTAGTTTTTTCCCAAGTTTGAGCCCAGTTTCCTGAAATTAAAGTAATTTCATATAAAATGTCAAGGCACAATGTGAGGAACAGCAGCTGAGGGCTCTGGGTGCACAAATACCATTGCTGCATCTAGTTTTAGTGACACAGATTGTGGGAAAGGGCAGCTCTTCTAGAAGGATTTTTAAGCTTGTGTGATGGGGTCAAAGTGTAACTGAGCTACAATAAGATCTGCATTTTCTCTTTGATATCCTGATATTCTGATATCCAGATTACGTTGAACTGTCCTTGCTCGTGTTCTGTGCCTTAGTATTATAATCGTTTAACAACATTCTTAGCAAATTTACTTAGTTAACCCAAATAAACCCAAACTCCCAAGAACATGTTGGGTTTGGTGCTTTGCTGAATCTGTGTTTTTATCAGAATGTTTATTTTGGTGCTTTGCCCATCTGCTAGACCTCTCATTACTTTTTAACTTTATTGCTCATTTGTTGCTGCTCTGTGCATAAATCAATGATGGTATCGTATGGTTTTGACTGCAACTTTTTCTAAATATATCTGGTTTACATGGGATAAATGCAAGTCACTGGGTGGAATAAAGAATTTGTCAGAGAACTACCCAAAGAGATGTTTCTCAAGAAATTATGAGGCTAGCGCAGGGTCCTACAGAAGTACTTCCCTGAATGCTGCTGTCTCACTGGCTCTTGATTTTCTCTAGGGAGAATGAATGTTTCTTATAGCATAGCACTTGGCCGTCACATGAATTCACTCCCTTATTGTAAGCAAAAAAACCTCCCAGAACTCAAAAAAAAGCGCATCTGGGGTTCAAAGGAAGGGGGGTGGGGGTGAGGCTGTTGGACTTGTGTGCACTGAGCTTGGGGATATATAGGGGAATTTTTCAGAAGTGCATAAGGGAGAACCAGGGCTCCCTGACTATCTACAATGATTTCAAAATTAATCATAGAATCATTTAGATTGGAAAAGACTTTTAAAATAATCAAGTCCAACCATTAACTTAACACTGCCAAGTCCCACTAAACCATGTCTTGACCAGTGATGTTGTGGATGCTCCATCCCTGGAGGTGTTCAAGGTCAGGCTGAATGGGGCTTTGAGCAACCGGGTCTAGTGGGAGGTGTCCCTGCCCATGGCAGGGGGGTCAGAACTGGATGATCTTTAAGGTCCCTTCCAACCTAAACCATTCTATGATTATGATTCTATGTCCCTAAGCACCACAACCACATGTCTTTTAAATATCTCCCAGGATGGTGACTCAACCACTTCCCTGGGCAGCCTGTTCCAGTGCTTGACAACCCTTTCAGGGAAGAAATTTTTCCTGATATCCAATCTGAACTTCCCCTGGCGCAACTTGAGACCTGCTTTTCAAGGGAACTTGCTAACCCCTTTTATGTGTTGCTATCTCTTGCAAAAAAGCTCTGGCAAGCTTTTGGGCTGTGACCTCTACTTATGACTTATTCCCAGACTGAGTTCTTGTAAACTGACAGTGCGTGCATGCCGGCTATGCAACCCTAACTCATGCTGGGGAGATAAGTACATAGGATGGATGCCTTAGATGCAACTGTACTTGCTGCTGTGAGGAAAGGTTGCAGCCTAGAGTGTTGGTGCCATCTCCATCCTCTGTTTGAGGTCCTCTAAGCAGCGTTGTCCCAAGAAAAATGGAGAACTTGGGACTCCGTGTGTAGAAATTAGACTTTCTTTTTTTTCAGTTTTTGTTTGTTTGTTTGTTTTTTGGTTTTTGGTTTTTTTTGTTTTCTGAGAGGATCCTGGCCTCTCTGTGGTTTGCAGGTTGAAATCAAGTTGTTTTATTGAGCATTAAAGAGTACCTTTTGGCAGTAGGAATGTGAGTTTGGGGTCAAGCTCTGATATGGGCATGTGGAATACTGCTCCTCATGGAAATCCAGCCCAGGACAGAGTGTTTTTAATGCAGCTCCAGCAAGGAAAACCTCCCACTAAGCATGGCTAGTGGGCTGGAGGAAGGGAAAGGAAGGATACATACCACTGACACTTCTGGCATTTCTCATCATCTCTTAAATTGCTTTTTTTTTTTTTTTTTGGTAAAGTCTCATCTAGCAGTTCTGAGAGATATGATATGACCACTAGATCCTAGAAGCACACGGAGTATAAAAGGCAGACTGCGAGGCCTCACACCCTTCATTTTCCAGAGATTTAAGGCTAGAAACATTTGTGTCTTCTGACCCTGCAAGACACTAAAATTGTGGTTCCTTCTCATGCTCTTCATATCTGTGCTTTTAAACCTACAACCTGACCCTGCATAATTTGGGGACTCAGTAGTCTTTCTGCTATAAAGGGTCCTGGCAGAAGTCTTTGGGCAGCCTTATATAGCCACAGTGCCAGGAGTCTGCCCATCTGCGTTGTGCCTGTAGTCCCATGTGTAAGGCTGTGACTCAGGCCGACCTCAGGAAAGGTCTGGAGGACAAGCTGGATAGCCAGAAACATGGCCAAAGCGCTCTGTGCACCAACTTGCCCTGTAACTTCGGGGCAGTCCACTCTGTTGCTCAAAGCCACAGTTAACCAGCGCAGTTCCTCGCCTCGTGAGGAGTTCTTACCTGGGTCCAGATCCAGAAGCTAGCATGCTTTTAGCACCCTTCAGCCTCCCTGAAAATCCCTGGGAAGCTAC
This sequence comes from Burhinus oedicnemus, assembly GCA_008921705.1. Classification (NCBI taxonomy): domain Eukaryota; kingdom Metazoa; phylum Chordata; class Aves; order Charadriiformes; family Burhinidae; genus Burhinus; species Burhinus oedicnemus. The sequence continues at coordinate 787,238 of VFFE01007811.1, forward strand.
CTGGCGCACAGTCCTTTGCCTAAGATATAATTTCTTCCTCATTACCCAATTCTGCTGCATGCTCACTGCTCGATCATCCAGGATAAGGATGAGGTGGGATAACCTAGATAAAGCAAAAGACTTGTGATATAAAACATATGTAAATGAGGCTGTAAGAACACACTGAGTGTGTTCACCTTTGCCACCAGCTCTCTAAAGAGAAGAGGAAGAGCTGTAGCTAGAAGTAGGCAAAGCTGTGTCTGAGGTGAGCGTAAAACATTTTCTGTTATGAGCTCCATAATAGAGGCATCAGCTGAAGGCAGGGCCTGATTAACCCACAGCTTGGCTAAGTGTATGTACCTTTCAGATGCTGTCCCATTTTTAGATTGAAAAGAAAACACTGTTGATTGAAAATGAAGCTGGAACATTGTTTAATATGGGATCTGTTGTGGGATCTCCTTGGAAACATGGTAGTTGTGTCCTTTATGGTACTGTTCGGTAAAGTGAATTTAGGAATACATATTTTGCTGCATCATCATTGCTGAAATCAGAATGACACATGACTATGCTTTATTTCTTATTAGGGAAAATATTTTGTGGCATCTTGACTACATTTATAACAAGGTATTTATCAATAGAGTTTGGACAAATGTTTCAGCGTAGACTGTGTTTCTAGCCATTGTTAAATGCTCAAAAAATCTATAGATACTTGGAAAAAACATAACTTTTCACACTGAAGAACTGTTTAAGAGCTCTATAAAACCATGGAAAGAAATTAGCTATATTTTTTCTGGGAAAGGCAAATACTGTATACATTTCAGAGAGGGATTCTGCCATTTTCTCCATGAAAATCAATTCCATCTGAGTACAGACAAGTTATACATGAATCCCCTTTATCTCTTTAGCTGCTGCTTCAAGTATTACCAGGGGCATACAGTAATCTTATTATGCAGCCACCTTTCTTTTGAAAGTGAAGGGAGGACCAGAGGTCAAATGACAGACCCTTTTTTGAAATCCGGTGGAAGCTTCATTGCACCGAGGTCCAGATCCAGAAAGAAACTTTGGCATCTAAAACCTTCTGCTCCCCTAACTCCATTTAGCTGGTGATTAAGCCCACAGGCAGAGGCAGTGTAGAGCAGCTTCAGCTTCCGTTGTTAATGTTTCCCGGTTGCCTAGTTCTGGGACTGCATGCCCCAAAGGTACCTCAGCTGTGAGAATCCCCAGCAACTGAGCACCTACTTCCAACTCATTTCTATTGTAGGTAAGCGGAGGAATACTTTACCCCCTGGATGGCTTCAGGAATTGCTTCTGCACTTTATCCAATGGCAATTTAATACAGAAATATGTAAGTGTTCACAGGACAAGGCAAGCCAGGTGAATACTTTAAACACTAGGCTGTTAAGATAGAGCCATTTTTCTATCATATGAAAGGAAGCTTTTTGTCTATGGTGCACAGTGGAACACCTTGAAAAAGGTGTTTCCATGCATTTCCTCTCAGATCTGGAGGGAACTCATGGGCAGGACACTCTCCTAGAAGAAATCGTTTTTCATTTTCTCATTGGGGCTGAGGTAGTTAGCAATATGCTAGCACAGAAATGCGGGTCCCAAGGCACCAGTGGCTGCAAGAGCTCCCACAGCCTGTGCTCCACCTGCCAAATCTGTCATCTGAATTATTCACCGTTCTGTGTGGTCTCAGTGAAGGGCTAACTCTGAACTGGTGGTGAGGACACTGATCAGGTTCATGCTCTATGGGTCCTTCTTACAGTATGTCATGTCTGTAGTTTTGTCAGAGTCTTGGAGGAAGGAAATGTGCTGAGCAGAAAACCCAGTAACTGCATGCTTGAAAAAGAACACCTTGATGTCTTCACCATTTGCAGTTCAGCCCTTGAGAGAAAAAGAGGGAGGAAATGGTGGAGTTATCACAGCCAGGCTACCAAAATCCCATTTCCCTTTAATCTTAGTCTCTCTCTCTGCTGCCTTTGTTTGCCTCTTTCTGATTCTTTTGTTTAACAGAAATGGGAACCTTGAAAGGAGATAGGTTTTAATTCAGACTTTTAAGAAAGGAATCAAAAGGAGAAAACCCAAAAGCATCGATGCATTTGGCAGTGCTGAATTAAGTGAAATTTTTAAAGTACAATTAAGTAAAATGCAAAATAAGTTATTGAGAGGAGCAAGGCTTGACACACACTTTCATATTGGCTAACTTGAATGGTTTCCATAACCATGTAGCTTTTGCAGATATATATTTGAAATGCCTTGTTTCCCCTTAGGAAGAGCACAATTAATCTCCATTTTGAACTGAAGGAGAGGTTGTTGCATGATCAAGATGCAGCTACAGGCTTAGGAGCCGTCATGTCTGCTCTCAGACGTGACTTCCCCTGCACGGCCACAGCACTCTCGTTCCATCACAGCTTTCCCTACTTGGCATTCAGATGGTCTCTTCTGCTTACATTAAAAACCCAGCAGTTTCCTTCTGACGTGCCTTCAAAATATTGTCAGCCTTAAAGAAAATATTTGCGGAATGTAGCATCTTTATACTAAGTAAACAAATAATGAAATGTGATTCTGTAAAATGAGAGCGCCCATAAAAAATACTGTCTTTATTAGTGGCTGCAAAGGCTGTTCAGGGTATTACACAAAACATATTTAGGAGATAAGGAAAGATTATCCACTTGGCCTTATAAAGCACTGAGAGGACAGCATGTCATTGCTGTAAAATACTTCTTAGGCAAAATATGTTAAGCATTACATTCCTTAAGCCACAAACTAGGAGTTTCTTGGTCTCATGCTGACCTTTACTGATTTGTCTTGTACAAAATATCATGTAATTAGCAGGCTTTATTTGGAAAGGTAGACCAGACAGGGAGGATCTTGACCGAGGGGGTCAGTGTGCTGGCAGGGCTGTAGAGGAAGCCTGCAGACGTACATGTCCCACAGAACAGCCTACGCTGTGCGGCTCAGTCCAGTGATGGTTCGCCCTCAGCCTCAGAAATACCTGCCCCCAGCCATACCATTTTAAATAAGAAATTAGAAATAGTTAAAGTTTGGAAGAAATGCCTTTGACTTTAGTTTACATTGCTAATTACTGTAATTGCTAACAAACATACCAGGCAAATCACACAATTAACTACCGCTTCCTTTTACGATACTGGTATGCAGTGCTGTTTCGCTCTTGTTTTAATGGACGCTGCAATGTAACCCCATGGTGGATTCATTATATAAATCCAATCTTTTTTGTTCAGCAGTATATTTTAACTCTGCAGTTAGACTGAAATCAGTATGGCATGTCTCTGTGATACCTGATCGGCCATCTGCCTCCAGCTCCTTCAGAGCAAGTAATAAGCCAGAAACACATGAGAACTGGCAGTGATTAAAAAGGCAGAACAACTGGAGAATAAGGTTTAATTGCTAGTGCCTCAATTGTGCCAGCATAATACTATGAGCACTGACTCATCACAATAAACTGATTTCTAACTACAGTGCTGTGTTTTTTGAGAAATGAGAGAAGAACGTTTGACAGGGTAGGCAAATGTGAAATTGCTCATAGCGCTTAGGCGCCATCCCTGCCCTTCCACAGTGCTTTAATTTGCAGTCTGTAAGCATAAAGGGATAGCATATTTCAGGCTACTACAGAAAGCTTTTAGGATAACTCTTTATTACACGATCACCTATGATTGTGAAGCTCGGACCTGATGACTCAGGTGTGATGACTTCCAGTGTGATATTGCTAATAAAGTGTTCTGCTGAGTCACCTTCAACTCCTTCACCGCTGTCTTTCCTAAAGATGAGGTGTAATTACTGCTGACTCACACTAGCACATACAGCCTGCGAACTTCAGACAGGGCATAAGGTGAGAATAGTTCTGCTGCAGGTCTGGGAATTGGGGATGCATGAGAGGAAAAATTGCATGGAGCCCAAGAAAGGAGGCAAGCACGATGGCAGAATTGCTGCGTCACCTGACCAACAAAACTGAGGGGCTAGGAGAAATCTTAACTATCTGCAGCCTGTTTGGATTAGGGTGGGAAATCCAGCTCAAAATCAAAAATTGCTCCTTCTACTCTTTGCACTAAGAATATGATTGTTAATTGTGTTTGAACTATTCAGCAGGGCTGCAAAACCATGAAAACGGGTGAAATGGTTTAGATCAGTCAAACCTTCAGTATAGATCAGCCAGACCTTCACACCTCCATCTTCTACTCCTTGCTAGGTGAAATTCAGATTTGATTTGTAGCTCTGGCCTTTGCTGAATGAAGGGAGTAAAACTCCTTGTGAAAACAGCAAGGGATAAAAATATATGTATTTCTCAGTTGTGTTTCCAAATCAGTGAAATTAGCCGAGGCTCTCAGCATGCATCTCCCCATCACTGGTCCATCTGTCAAATGTAGGAGTAAAATAGATGTTTAAGAGGAAGCAGATGCTGGCAGTGCAACTCTCTCAGTGGCTCCTTAGAGCAGAGGAATATTTCCATTAGCAGCACTGAGCTGCAGCCCAGCCCTCACTGACCCAGCCGTCCCTTAACCCTGTGTCTGGAGCTGGCTGGGCTCTGCTTGGCAGCCAGCATGGGAAGTGAGGAGGTAGCAGCAAGCATCAAGGACCGGATGGTGGAAAAAATCCAGGGACTCTAGTCCATGTTCTGTCCTTTTTCACTTTTGTGTTGCTTGCCGGTCTGAGAGGCAGTCACACACGTCCCAAATTTGTTGAAGGACGGAGATGCTTAATTTGCACCATTATGTGAAGGGAAATCCACACTGTCTGGGAAACCATGTGGGCTCACAGTGTTGAAAAGGAATGCCCTTTGGGGAACAAAAGATGCTTGAACATAACGGGCCAAAGTCACCCTGGCAGGACTGGCATTAGTTCAAGAGGAATTGCCCTACGGATACTTCTCCCTCACCAGCGATGTCAGACTGAGTCTGTCGTGTAGTCACAAATCCAGCAAACTCATAGTATCAAAGATTAGTTGCGGGAGGCCAGAATTTAAAATCAATTGGAAAAAAAAAGACATTACAAACCACTGTGCAGCTTTGTCTCTATAAAGGCGCACAAATAAAGCCTTACATAAAGTACTGCAGGGGCTCCCATGCTGTTCTGCACAAACTGGTGACTCAGAGCAGGAAAGGCAAGAAGTTGCTCTGACAAAAATTGAAACTATGGATGAAAAAAAAGTCCACCACAGTCTCAAGATTATTTTAAACCTGTGGCAAATGTCCCTGTGGCACCTAAACCACAGGTTACGTGCCTATGAATTACACTGCTCTACTTACCAAAGGAACAGTATAAAAATAAAGGTAAATTATTAGAAATTTATTCTGGTTTCTAGTCTTGCTGGACCAGTGGTAACCCTGCTGTCTGAGAAGATTCTTCAAAAGTGTTATGAGAGACCATTTTTGTAAGTACTGCTTTAATATCTATGCCTTGAGTGTTTAAAAAATATTCAGTAAACAAGATGAATTGGAAAACAGGTAGAACAGTGTCTGGAAAACCTCTGTAGGCCACTTCAGAAAACTTTTAGAGCTTTTAATAATGTGGCATTAAGGGTGGAGAAAACGCCCTCCCCATTCTTTTTATTGTTTTTAATCAAAGATTTTTAGTTTTGTACATCAGGACCATTCAGTGAAAATCAGGTTTTTTACTATCTTTTGTCAGACCGCTCTGATTGCTAACAACTGCAGATACCAATTAAGCTAAAACCCAGTCCTTTTCTTGGCCAAAGGGCTATAGACAAAAACATTCTCCTCTTGTCTCCTGAAATAACACTTCAGCAGGTTTCCCTGCCAGATAACATACAGCAATGAGCATTTGACAGAGCTTTTCTCCACAGCTTCCCTCTCCTCCGGTTGCTCCTGTAGCTCCAGAGGGACTTTTGCCTCCCTTGCTCTGGGCTGCCCTGTGATGGGCTCTCCTCTCCCCGCTCCACTCGTGCTCCAGCTGAATCCCTTGGGCCCTCCTGGCTTTACATGCAGGCCGAGGACTACTTTCTCTGTTGCTAATCTAAAAGCAGAAGGTGGAAAATATGCCTTACATTTTTAATTCCGCACGTCAGCAATGCCAGGCATTAAATCCCAGGGCGGAGAAGCCTTTGAAAAGGCTCCCAAGAGGGATAAGCAAACACCAGAGGGACCAACATAATCCACACAGAAAAGGAAGGAGGAGCAGTATTTTGCATTTGGAATTCACTCTGCTCTGCTTTTCCTGCCCTAACATGATAATTATTTATAAATATATGTCTCTGCCTAATTGTTCCTTGTAATGGTGTTGCTGCCATACATTCACCAGCGGCTAAGGAAGGCGTTAGTACAAACTTGTGATCTGTAGGTCCTGAAGGGCAACATTCTGCCTTCTCTAAGGAGCTTTTAGCCCAGGGAAGGTGACTGATTATTTTAAATGACTACACAGACCTCTCTTTCTGCATCATGGCCACACCTACAGAGTGTAATTCTTTTCCTATATTATGACATGAGACAAGAAAGACTACACCTGCCAGGGCAAATGGCTTCACAGCCACCGTGACCCTGAACTCAGCTCAGGTGTATGCCCTGGGCAACCTCCTGGAGCCAGCAGGAGTAAGATGTGAGCTCTAATAACCAGCTCGCAAGACGTGATCTCGGAAACAGACTTCATCTTTTTTCCTCTCTGAATAATGACTGAAGCGCGATGAGGAGAAATCCAGCACAACCCCCACTGTCAGTTAGCTGCTTCGGGCTATGACTACAGGACACCTTAACCTGCACTTGCCCAGAATGTACACTTGTAGCATTTGTATGACATTTTATACTTAAGAAGTAGCATATTTTTCACTGGATAGAATAAAATGCAATGTTATTTATGTAACTGATCTTGAGAATAAGAGGATAATAGTTGACATTCACATTTCACTGAAAATATCAAAATACTATGTTTTCTCTAATTACTAGCTAGAATGAATATCAGAGTCAAGTTCTTCAGTATTCAGCTGCTCATGGATTTTGAAACAGAGGAGCAGAGTCTTCACTCATACTCATCACAGAGTGCATCGCCCCAGCGCTCTCTTCCAGCAGAGTCGGAACACTTCGTGCCCAGACCTGTTACTCTGACAAGGTCCACACTGCATCAGCACAGGCCCAGGTATTTCTTCGGTGGTGCCTTCACCTTATGCTTTTGCATAAGCCAATGTAAAAAGCTGGGCAACTGGTCCCAGTACACCTAGGATGCTGAGAGAGGGGCCTGTGAAACATCCCTTTTGTTTTTCTCCAGCATGGTAAAGGTTTGATTTTGAGGGAATGAATGTCATTCAGTTATTTAGCAAATAACCACTGTGTATGCTATACAACTAGCATCTGCTACTCCCATTTTCTCAGCTGCTGCTAATGCAGCACTCAGCACTAACCCACCACTCCCAGGCTGGCATCAGGCCTGCAGAAGATGTACTTCAGCTATAACACCTATCCCTAAAGCATCCTTTTTATCTCCTACTCATGGGGGTGGCTCTTAGCTCTTGTCTAGAGGATCTACGAGTGGTCCTAACTCTTCTCATCTCAATTGCTGGGGTCTCCTTTCCACCAGCAGACTGTTCCTGCATACTGGGATTATATATTGCCCCGGTGCCCTTCCTGAACAAAGATGATAACAGACCTCTGAAAGTGGCATTGTCCAGTGATTCAGGCACCTATGGTCTTTCAGAAGATTATGCCAGGTAAGAAAAGGAGGATCTTATAACCTGATAGAAAAAAGAAGCTCTAGGGCTGGGGAGAATAGCTCGGAAGTTAACATTTCCTGACTTACCAATGCAGAGCAAAGGGTAAATGCTGTTGCTGGTGCAGCTGCTGAGATGACAACTGCAGACACAGAGACCATGTGCTGGTCTTGACTGCACACCTTTGAAGGCTAAAGGGTGGGTAGGAATCTCCCAAGAAAACAATAAAGCAGAGCAGAAGATGTTAGGAGCTGTTCCATCACTCACCTTTGCTAGTTGGAGAGTTTGGAGGGTATCAATATTTGACATATAATTGCCACCCGAACACAAAATCTTCTGAAACTGCACCCATCCAACTCTGCAGCTCCTGTGTCCTTCTGCAGTGTATCAGTCTGTGGCCTGAGCTGTTTATGGGTAGAGGAGGGGAGAATAGCAATGGCTGTGGCTGTACTCTGAGTTTATGGATGGATCTGTTTTCCTGGGGTCAGAGGATTTGCTGTGGTGCCCAGAGTCAAGTCAAAGAGGTCTGTGCTGTACCATAATATTCTTGACCTGACCTGATGGACCTGCAGTATGTAATTACTTTTAAATTGAAGAACTAGGGCTTTTGCTTGTTTGTTTTGGGGGTTTTTTTGGTGTATTGTGGTTTTGTGTTTGAGGGGGTTTTTTTTGTAAATCTCTATAAATTCTATTCTAACTGTTGGGTTAAAGCAAGGCAGCTGGATGCTTTCAGAACCTATCTGTCTCCTGGTTAGATGTTGAATTAGCTCCAGGCATGGGAAACTGGAGGGAGATTGTGAGTGGGAAGGCAGGAGACAAAAGCAAAGCCTTGCAAAGAAAAGCCTTTAAGAAGGAAAAAAACCCCAAAACAACAAAAAAACCCACCAACAAACAAACAAAAAACCCCCCACAAAAGTACACACACACAAAACCACCTCATCCTGAGTTTTCCCTGATTTCAGTTAATGATACTCACTGCATACTGTGAATTCATCTGTTAAAATGATATTTTCTCAAAGGAATATCAGTAAGACACATTCCTTCAAAAAAAAAATTCAGATATTTGCTTTTGACATTACGATTTCACGGATTTGATTTCATGGCTAACTACGGCTGTGTGTGTGACTGGGGGAAGAGGGGATTACTTAGGAGAGGAGTTGTGCTGTGTGAAGCTTTTTGTTTTGTTTTAGTATTTCTGCAAGAGAGGGGAATTGCCATACCGGTCCTATTGCCACCTAGTCAACTGTGTAGCAGCAGCTGCTTTCATGTTGTTCCTAAAAGCAAGGTGAAAGATGCTGCGAGTCCAAAAGCATATAAAATACTACGATGACCTGAAATATGAAGAGATAGCAGAGGTATTTCCTCAATAACACCTTTGAAGCAAATATTTTTTATTTTATTCTTCCCCATTTATTCCTTTTATATTATAGTAAACTATAGACCAATTCCTTGCAGACTTCCAGTTTCTGGTATACAATGTTTGCTTGTTTGTTCGACACTTACTCCGTCCTGGATCAGTTCTTGTTGCTAACTTACTGTAACCTTAATCTTACTGACAGTCGCTCCTGTCAGCAAGCCCAGCCTTTAGCTGTTGAGCAGCCTTATTTTTCCCCATTCTCAAAGGAAGCTAAGGATGTAACGTGTACACAACTGCAGTGCGCTCGCAGCCCAGAAGGCCAACCACATCCTGGGCTGCATCAAAAGAAGCATGGCCAGCAGGTCGAGGGAGGTGATTCTGCCCCTCTACTCCGCTCTTGTGAGACTCCACCTGGAATATTGTGTCCAGGTCTGGAGCTCCCAACATAAGAAGGACATGGACCTGTTGGAGCGGGTCCAGAGGAGGGCCACAAAGATGATCCAAGGGCTGGAGCACCTCTCCTGTGAAAACAGGCTGAGAGAGTTGGGGTTGTTCAGCCTGGAGAAGAGAAGACTCCGGGGAGACCTTATAGCGGCCTTCCAGTACTTAACGGGGGCCTACAAGAAAGTTGGAGAGGGACTTTTTACAAGGGCATGTAGTGATGGGACGAGGCGTAATGGCTTCAAACTGGAAGAGGTTAGATTTAGATTAGATCTCAGGAAGAAATTTTCACCCTGAGGGTAGTGAGGCACTGGAACAGGTTGCCCAGTGAAGTTGTGGAGGCCCCATGCCTGGAAGTGTTCAAGGCCAGGTTGGATGAGGCTTTGAGCAACCAGGTCTAGTGGGAGGTGTCCTTGCCCATGGCAGGGGGGTTGGAATTAGATGATCTTTAAGGTCCCTTCCAACCCAAACCATTCTATCATTCTATGACTGCTGCACATTCGGTGCACTGCAATGCCTAGAGCATCTTACAAAATTATCAGCAACTGAGCAGACCCACAGAGCTGCGTTCATGCTTTGCCTCACCAGAATTAACCCTGCTATTTTCTACCTTACTGTTTGAAAGATGCACTTCCCGAGATCAACACTGGGCCACCTGCAGTGAATACTGCAAAAACAAAAGTCAGTCTGCCTTTTCTGCGTGAATCCTATCAAGCTTGCATGAGTTTTGTCACTGAAGCAGAAAACACTGTTCTTCACATGGAAGAAATGAAAGCTGACCAAGTTAATGACTTGTCCAGAAAGGAGAGAAACAAAGGCTGGAGTGTTAGAAGCAGTTTGCAACATAGGGAGGAGGAGCAGGAAAAAGATGAATGTTTTAATGGAGGAAATGCCATCCTCAGAATAAATCATTCAGTGAAGCGCATCACTGATCCAATCTGCCTGGCTGTCATAAGCTTCACAGACAGTCTATCGAGCACTGCACAAACTATAAGCACGTTCCCGAGGCCTTATTGTATGAGACGGATGAAGTCAGTTGAGCAATGAAAGATGGGTACTGAGCTGTGCTATTTTCACTGGTGAAGCTGAGGACCACACCGCAAGGCTTTTACCAGAGCTAGCTGAGAATGTTATTTCTGCCATAAAAATAATCCAAAGGTCTAACAGGTTCCTTTGCAAACAGGGATGAAAAGCCAAAATATCCATTTTTCATGCAATGAAGTATTACATAGCCTAGAGAAGGCATGTGGGGAGAGGAGGGAAAGCTGTTCTTTGCTCTCAAGCGCTTACAGGCTATTGCAAAAAGAAAGCAGTAGTTTCCTCCTTTTGTCTATGCAGAATAAAACAAGTAATTAGGAGCTTAATTTTAATTAGGCTGACCTCAGGAGCCTCTTTTAAGGTAAGAAGAAATGATAATTGGAAAGCTTGTGGAGCCATCACAGGGGGGGCTGTAAGAACAGGTTAAGCAAATGCCAGTCAGGAATGGCGGAAGTACAGGTGATTCTTGAAACAGGAGGAGAAGCCTCGCAAGAGAGGGTTTAGCACAACCTTACTTTCTTTTGTTTCACCCTCACTGAAACATTTCGTTCTAAATTACATTTCATTGTAGAGCTCAGAAGTGCCTGAGAGGGATGGGAGTTGTTGATTTCTGTATATGTAAATACTCTAACATTTACCATATTACCACTAATTTACCAGATTTACCATATAAATTATGGTAATTTGTTTAGATATATATAATTACAGAAAAAGACATTCACTGATTGCCTGTGAAAATTCTAATTATGTTCTCAGGAAATGTTCAGATGATGATCTTCCAGAGTGACAGATCTTTGTTACTATGAAACACCAGCAAATTTCAATATAATTTTCCACAGTAAGACTAGGCCTAACTTCACAAAAGTGAGTACGGTTATTAGGAACCCAACTTAAAACACTTATGTTTGAAGAATAAAGTCTCCAAGTACTGTGCCACCCATGGGCTATAACTGAAAGTTAGACACCTTAGACCTACAGAGCTATAGGAGTGAATCCAGTTGTCCACTCTGTCACCTTAGTGGTGGAAATACACGTCTACACTGCAGCTGCAAAAGTGATTTCCTGAGGGAATGAGGTGATGCCGTAGGTTTGAAAGCTGTTTCAAGGACTGCATCTGCTTTATACCTTCCATTTTTTAATAGGATGTGTCTGAAAGAGCAGCATCTAAGATGCATGTTTGAATCCCCTGGGCTAAGGCAGTTTTCCAGGGGTGATACTGTTTTTCTTAGTTTCTGATAAATACTATAAGAGAAATACTGTAAGACTCTTTTTTTTTTTCAGTTAATCTACCTTAGTGTTGCTAATAACTTCCTTTAGGAGTCTCTTACCTTTTCCATGGATGCACGCTTTAACGTTAAACACAAGCTCTGTTTTAAAAGAGGAAGGAGTGAAACTGCATTGCTTTGGCAGGGAGACAGGAGAAATCCTTTGCTCTCTGGGCTGAGGGAGGGCTTTGGAGCTGCTGCGTGACACTGCAGCACCGCATTGCCTCTCCGCTGGGCAGATAAAAGCTTGCAAGGCATCTTCGCAAAGAAGCTGGCTTAAAGCCAAAGCTTGGTCAAAGGAACCTGTCTTCTGGTATTTTTAAATGATTTACATCTCAGTCTGAGAAGGACAAGTAAGCATTTTCAGTTGTGATGGCTGGCCACAAAACTTGGCTGGAGGATAAGAAATGCTACTTTTCCTTATGCTAGAAGGCCTCTGCTCTACCCAGTAGCTTTGCATCTGGTTTGCCAAAGCAAAGTCCCACATTGAGGCAGAGGAGCCTTCAAGCCACTTAAGTTACAAATCTCCCTTCAGTACCCTTTTTGTTGCTAGAGCAGGGAGCTGGTGGTGCAGTATATATCATAAGAGCTCCTGCACAGTAGGAGACAGTGTGGTACTTAGTAGAGTTTGAGACTGGTGAATGGTGTTGGGGAAAGGAGGGATCTGCGTCCAGTGCAGGCTTTGCAATGTGGAACCTCTAAATTCATTCATTCCCCAGGTCAGAAACATGCTGTTAGTGCAACGTTGTCTTTTGCCTTTTGGGAATTGCTTTTTCATAATTAAACTAGATTTCTTGCTGGGAAACCCTTGACTTTGTGTGCGATGGATTAAACTAAACTGCATCTTGTCACTGAGTTACTGTATTAAGAATTCCCATATAAAGCATCTGGCACGCAACTGGTGCTGGCTAGCCTGTTCTTACTCTGTGCTGGTCTAAATCGCCACCTAGGAGAAGCCGGGGTTTACCAAAACCCTCTGTCCCTTGGGGACTAGGGCCCTTGGGAAACAACGCACCACGTTCTCCATTCTAAGTGCGTGCAAGGGTAGGTCCGCACTGCAGTGTCAAAGGTGAACGGCTGGCTCAAAGACAGGCACTTGATTTTGCAGGGAGTTGTTTGGTACTGATGGCAGTTCAGCTGGGCTCCTGGGTGCAAGAGGAGAAAACCCAACCTCCCAGTGCCCCAAAGAGCAGTACAGCTGCAGAAGGCAGCATAATGGGCTAAGTACCAGGTGAAAATGAGCCAGAAGACATTAAGTGCTGCTGCCTAGATGCACCCACGCAAGCATCACGTATGTTATAGCTCGGCAGGTTAAGTCTAGCCATCCGATTAAGACAGAGTCCTGCCAGACAGACTCACCCCTGGCACAGCAGCATTCCTGACAGAAACTGTCAAACCAAAATATTCAGGTTAAATTTGCTGAGATACAGGGCGCTTTTTTTTTTTTTTAAATAGCAACATCCCATCGCACAGAACAAATTGGTTGTACCTTATATCACAACTGAAGTTTTTTTAAAGAAGTTGAGAAGATAGACAGATTGAGCTGACACAGTAAGAACCAGGTGTATCAAAATACAATTTATTCTTAAAATGGCTAGTTTACACATAACAGCAAGGGTTACATAGGGAAAAAGTGCAATTAGTGGAGGAGGCTTATTTCACCTTAGTATTTATCATCTCACTGCATTGCAAGTACCTTCAGACTCAGGATATTATACTTCTTAGCCATGGGCAAAAATGTGATTTATGTTTTGATGTTAACACCATTTCTGTAAAGCTAAAAGGTGTGCCAGTATCCACACCTGCTGAGTATGTATTGGACAATTTTTCACAAGTCTTGCACGAAACACAGATCACCCTACAGTTTGACAGCTCAAAAGCTAAATTATAAGTATACAGATACAAAATATACATTAGTTTACTGAAGTCTAAAAAAAAATCTTCAAAAAATGAGGTACAATAAAACAGCAGTTTTTTCTATTTATGTGCAAGCCTATATTCAGTCTAGAAAAAAATAGTAGCAACCCTGCTCTTTTAAAGAAATTCGCTTTCACAACGTGCAGCTAATTCACCATCTTCAATATGAAGGACCTTGCCTATGTTACACACTTGTGAAAAGTCATCGCTAACTTTGCGATAGGGAGCAGGATACTCGACCACCAGATGCTGTAAGATTAGATCAGGTGATGAGTCAAATCATCTAATGCTGCTACAGACTAGGAAGTTTACAAATCACTTGGTCTGTTTTGTCACCTAACCCTATTTTTGGCATGTAGGGTGGTTTTAAATTTTTTTTTTTTCCTAAAAGGCACATTTTTCTTTTAATGTTCGAAGGTAACCATCTGCCTGCTGAGTGAGTAGAATGATGAAGTCTAGGTTAGATTTGTTCTCAAATGCAAGATGTTTATTATTCACCGAGCCAACAAGGACAGAGATGTCTTCCCAAAGCAGTGGTCACTTCCATGATCCTCTGGATCAGTTTCTGTATTTTCCTTTTTAACTCAGAGAATTTTCTCTGGGATTTAGAAGACCAGCTTTGGAAAGAACAAATTAGAACACTGTACATCTCCAAGTTATACAGCACATCCTATCTCTTCCCCTTCTCCCACTTTTCCATTATCCTCTCCAAGTTTCTTAACCTGTACTGAAGCCACAAATCCTGGCCATGCATTCCTACCTGCCTCTGCTACAAGCACATAGAGGGTCATAGCAAGCCTCTGTCCTGACGGCATCACCTCATCTCTACTGCACTCCTAATAAGTGCAAAATGAATTGTGATGTCCTGTTCATGTAATGTCCCTGTGCACACACGCGTACTCTAACACATGCAGTTAACTACAGCTTGCTAAGATACCACGGCCTTCCATACTTCCTCACAAGAGTCTCTCACCAAGAGTCTACAGCAGAAAGCAAGCAGCATATATTTAAAATATGGGCATGCTATTTCTATAGTAGTTGGCATACGCATGGGTTTTATCTTGATTTTCTTTCTTTCCAAGGATAAGTTTTGGCTAAGAACTTCAGTAGCATAATATGGTTCAACCAGTCCTGAAGACTAGTGAATGTGGATTTGTTCTGCCAGCCAACAAAACCTGCCAGGTGGTTTCATCACCTAGTATGTGAACCAGAAAACTAACACTGTTCTTTTGCCAAATGGAAGAATGCTTCCTCGCTAGTATTAATCACCAATATGGTGATGAATTTTCAATACGACCCAAGCTCTGCCACTGGGGAAAGAGACCACTGGACAGCCTCGGACTGCCAAGTTGATCAGGCTCTCTCTCTTGTCCCCTCCTTGGAGTTTGAAGATCTACACAGTCTTTCTTGGCAGATGGTATCTGAACACCATCAGACTTCCACTCTGCATGGAGAATCTTGTAATTCTGACCCTCATTATTGTCCCAGAAGGTATGTTCTCCACTTTGGTAAGAAATGCAAAACTCTATCTGCTCTTCAGAGGAAATGGCAGGAGGCAAGTCAATGGTAAATGAGAAGGTATCATTTTCAGAATCATTGTAAACATTGTTCATGTATACACACTCAACGTCCGTGTAGGTCTTCCATGTATCAAAGGTAATTCGAACTTGAACCTTTTTTTCAAAGCTTACGTTTTTTACTTTCACAGTGCCCGACAGCACCTTCTCTTGCAGGGTGCAGTTCTCCAGGCAGACCAAGTTCTTCTGCAAGTGGTTCCTGAAGTCCAGGTAGTCAGCTGAGGGCCGAGGGAAACCCAGAATCAAGTTTTTCTCCTCATGTAGCTTTAAGCCAGATGTTATGTTTTCAAGGCCTAAGAGGTCAAACTGAAGATCCCACCCAGGGTGCTCCTGGAACTCAGAGAAGGTGTGTATCGCCGTCAGGGACAGCCCCTTCGAATCCGCAAACACCACTCGCTTCTTAGCTCGGGCTGCCGAGTGGTTCCAGTCGCTCTTCTGAGCTTCAGAGTCACGTTTCACATGAAGACATGGTCTGAGAGGTTTGAATCTGTTCACAAAGTTGTTTCTTTGACATTCCTCAAGGGGGCTGAGAAAACTCTTCAGCGGCGGAGAATGGGCTAAGCAAATTCTCATGGCCATGTCCACGGGCATGATGGAGCTTGGCAAGGGTCTCGGGTCCAAGATCTGTATCATTCTGAAAGGAGCAGAAAGACAGGGAGGGCGCTGTTATTTGTTACATCAGGTAAGAAGCTTCTTAAGAATGCATATTTGCTTCATCCGCTGACTTAATTATTCATGGCCTTGTCTTTGCACAGCTTTAAATAATGCAGCCTAAATTAAAATTGACAGTTCAAGCTAAGGAACTAGGGTGAAAGCATTCAGTCATTTCTTGCTAATTCTGAACTCTTTCAATTCAAATGTAGTCTCATTTGCTTTTTCAGAACCTCTGAAAAATAGATTCTAGTGACAGCTAATTAAACACACTTCCTTGAAAATATGGAAAAGAACATTCTCGTAACCAGTAAAACAGATCCAGTTACAGTGGAAATACTCATCCACTTTAGCTTCTCTTTTAAAGACTCTGAGCCAGTTCTTAAAATTTCAGCAAGCTGGATCAGCTGCTTCATCCCTGAGCAGAGACAGCACTATATTAAGCAAGTCGCCTATCCCATCGGAGCATTAAATGGGAGGCTATGCAGAACCATCACGCTGTGGCTCTGAACAACCATAAATGCATTTGTTAGGCACTCTGGTTTTGGTTAATTCAGGTGAATAAAAATGCTAAGGTACCTTTGGAAATATTTTCTATGAGCTATTAACCCAGGTCTGGGTAAGAGAGCTCTTTTGCCCCGTTACCATTGATTGCTGAGTGAATGGGGGGGAAAGGGGGGGGGAGGGTGGCGTCAGGGACCCACTTTATTTTTTCACCTCCTCGTGCTTCAAGAACTGGCTTAAGAACATCTTTTTATAATCCCCAAAGACCATGCTGAAAGCCTACTGCAAGTATTCAATCAGAATGCTACAGCTTTATTTGTAAAGACTTATTCATAACCCTCCCTCTCAGATGATGAAAATCACAATTACTATGCAAGAACACAGCCCATTCAAAGCCAGTTAGCTTGAATATTTGTAAAACGGGGCTTCAACTGCAGCACATCCCTTCCGAGAAGGAGGCAGTCCTTGCTCAAAATGTGGGGTTTTGTTGAGTCATGGGAAGCCAGAGCGTTTGCTTTGTCACTTAAATAAATGGCCTTCTCCTTCCCAGGGCTCTCACTGGTATTCCAGAGCCCTGCCAAAAAAAGCAGCAGCTGTGCTGGCCTCTTAATTCTTCTCCTTGCCTTTTTTATTGTGGCAGTATTTGCCATAATAAGTAGGATGAGGAGAGTACCAGCAACAAATCAATCAAGTTTTGCTTTGCTTTAATAGGAAAAGAACTAAGGCTTCAAAAACACTCTCCACAACCTTCACGACCAGCTTCTGGGGCAACCGCTCCTAAGCTTCTGCAGTATCAAAAAAACGAGGGGGGGGGGAACCCCCAAAACAACAAAAACCAACCAACCAAAAAACCCCAAGAACACAACCTGAAAGAGGCAGGCTGCTCCAAGAGGCAGAAACGAACCGCCAGCAAAAGGCGAGGCGGGTCCAGCAGCCGTTCACAGGCGCAAGGACGCATCTGCAGGACCCATAAAACCGGAGGAGGCGAGGACAGCACCGCAAGTTTCGGGGCTTCGTTCCCCCGGCGGCTGAGCCCGCTGGGCTGCCTGTCGTTCCCGCGGGGCTGGGCCAGCACGCCCAGAGACCACGGAGCAAAAGCGGGGCCGGGGGCAACGCGCGGAGCCCAGCGGGGTCCGGCCGGCGCTTACCTGCTGCAGTGCATGGGGCAGCGCCGCCGCCTGCTGCTCCCGGGGCCGCTCAGCGCCTCGCCCGCCCCGTCGTCGCCGCCGCCTTTATGGGGCCCTTCCCGCGGCGGGCGGCCAAGGGGCGGCCCCGGCCCCGCGGGGGTGCGGCCCGGCTCGGCGGGGCTGTGCGTGCCGGCGGCCCCGCGCCGGGGGAGGCGGGGGGCGGCTGCCGCCGCCGCTTCACGTGTCCCGGCTGCGCGGCGGCGGCTGGCCGGGCTGCGGAGCGCCGTGCCGTGTGCCGCCCCCCGCAGCGACACCCGCGGACTCCCTTTGCTCCCGCGGTTTGGTTTGGTTCTTTTTCCCCTTTTTCCCCCTATTCCCTCTTTTTTCCTTTTCCCTTTTTTTCGTTTTTTTCCTTTTTTCCCCCCTTTTTTCTCCTTCTCCCCTTTTTTCCCTCTCTTTTTGTTTTTTCCCCTGTTGAGTAAGGCTCAATGCTGTGCTGTGTTGCCTACTTAGGGCACTTACTCTTCCTGTTTTCAGGGTTCTCATGTCTTACTGCAAGTGTTTCAGAGGGGTGGCCAAGCAGACCCTTCCCTGGCAGGAATCGGTCTGCCTGACCTGGGCCGGAGGGGAGCAGGGAGCTACAGCGCTGCAGGAGCCTGCCCCAAAACTGCGCTGTACCATCTTGTCCTTCTTCGGAAAGGCAGGAGATGAGGCCTCCACAGAGCAGCTGGAAGGCAGGCAGGAGTTTCGAAGTGGGCTTGTTCAAACATCTGTCTTTTTGAAGCAGCTGGGAAGCAAACAGGGATTTGCTACATGGGATTTCCATGTGAAGTAGATATTGTTTCACATGTAAAAGTAGACTGCTTTAAAGTCACTGCTAAAGGACACTACCTAGTGGAACAAAAGCAATACCCAGTTGAAATTATAGACTGTCAGCTTCGTTGAAAAGGAGCTGGAGCCCTACATTGTAAGATAATGTTGCCAGGGCTAGAAATCTGTTATCCTGGAATATAACTGTTCTTGTCCTCAGTGAAAAAATACTTTTGGACATTTAATTTGAATGGTGCTGATGGCTTTTCACCTCCCACACGTGGTGATCCGTGTGCTGTCTGAGGATGTGACAGGCCCTGCTGTAGGAAGTCCTGTGTTCTACATGAAGCAAAGGGGGCTTACAGTGATGAACAGATGATACAGGATTTTTCTGGCTCACGTGAACTATTTTTCTGTTCTTGGTTTGTGAGCAAAATAAATGAAAAGCTGCACTGCTATGTGGGAGAATTTATTAGGAGATAGTGTGTAAGCATGTGAGCACAGCAAGGTGGTGACAAGGACACCTCCATTTTGGATTCAAGCTACATAGAAGCAGAGAGAAAAAACAGTCATGAAAGGGCTGGAGAGGGAAGACTTCTGCTGACTGAGGCGCGGCGCACGGATCAGTACGCTGTCTCTGTACGTATAATGAGAGTATTCACAGGACAGTAAGACTTCAGTTTCTTAGCTCGGACCCTTGGTGACTGAAGTTCCTGCCTTCTGTGCCAGTACGTGACACTAAGTGTCACACAGGTGAAGCCTGAAGCGCTAACTGGCGATGCAGACAAGGTTTTGGAAAGCACTGCTCTGTTCCCTGGCACCAGTTATTCAGGACAACCTTCCCTGGTCGTCCGCTTCTCTAGTCGCACCCCGCCGCTCACATCCTCTTCCTCTCCTTTCCCTTCTCCGTCTTTCTGATCTCTTGGTGACTGCCAGCTCCCTCTCAAAGGTAGATGATACTTCCTCATCATTTGCCTAGGGAAAATGCTAGAAAACAGTACCTGTGCTCTGGAAGCCTTGCTAGTTGGAAGGGGGTTATTTCTCTTCAGGAAGAGCTACAAATCCTTCCAGCCCCAGCTCCCTGCCTGGCAGCAGTCAGCAGAGTCCCACATCCCCCGCGGGCATAAGGGAGGGTTGGGCACATGGCTGGCACTTACCAAGTCTCCTCTATTCACCCATTATAAAAAATGAGTGAATGACTCTGGAGAAGTTTTATGAGCCTGTGCTACTTGAATCTTTGTCCCTGCAGGTCACCCCGCGGCACCATGCAGCTGGGCTGCAGCGTTACTGGGGAGCACGTGCAGCAGCTGGGGCTGCTGGATCACACCACCGATGTGCAGGCATTAAGTGAGACCTGGGAAATTATTTTATTCCATGCTTGAAACCTGCACAAAAGGAGTCACCTCAAGGCTTTGCTACACGTAGTTCTGTTACTATTTAGTAGCTCATTGCACTGTTTGCTCCCGTTGTGTTAAAATATCTGTTTTGCCTGACTTGGAAAACATCATGAAAGATTATTTCAGGTGGTATGCTTAGCAAAGAAACAGTGGTGAGATACAGAGCCTTTCACGGGCAGATCATTGCCCAAGTCAGTAAATATGGCCTGGATACAGCAACTTCATACCTGCTTGGTAACCTGGAGCACGTTCATGGCCGCGGACTGGTGTCCCAGTTTCCGGTTGCCAGTACAAGCAGAGAGCGTTGTGCAGAGCCAGGGTAACTCTTTCCTCATCCGAGGAGATATCAAGGCAAACCAGCAGGGTTATCTGAGGTAGCACACCAGTTTGCACTGTCAATGATGGTTCCCTGGCTGCGCTTTTTATAGAGGACTCAGGTTTCCAGTTATTTTGGTTCGGCAGCTCTCCTGTCATCGGCAGCTTAAAAATGCAGATGTCTGTCTGTCTTACCTCTCAAATAGGGCTGCTAAAATGGGAGCAGCGGAGGAAAAAAATAATTGTCTTACTGTGCATTTGACAGCACTTTGTGGCATATCAGCTCTCCTGACGTTTGTAGGTGCATGTAGAAGCAATGGCAGATATATAGATATAGATATAGATATAGATATAGATATAGATATAGATATAGATATAGATATAGATATAGATAGGAAGAGGCAGGGCTGATTATAAAATTAAGCCTCGTCATAGGGCGTTGCACCTCCAACTGCTTCTGTAACAAGGAAACCCATATTGACCACCTAGACTAGTTCCTGGTCTTTTTCTGAAACCATTGCACTTGAAATGTAAGAAGCTAATTACAACAAGTTAGCTATAGTAAATACAGTTTTAGTATAGTCACTCTAGTTTCAGTAAACTTTAAATGCATGTTTTTAAAACCAGGTTGCAGCCTAGCTGATCCAGAGGCGATGTAAAGCACAGGCTCACTTTGTAAGGAGTTCACCGAGGTTGCTCAGTGACAAGCAGGCAATTGGGCTCACACCGTTCTGTTCAAAGACAAATATATGGTATTAGCTCTACAGTGAAAGCTTTTATACGCAGACGGCCCTCTGGGTCTCGCTGTTCTTCACCTGGCTGAACTAACCAAGGCTTTTCAATCAGCAGCTCTGAGAGCAGATAATGAGTGATTGTGCGTTTCTGTCAGCTACCGGGCAGCAATGGGCTGCTTTGGTCATTTGTTTGTTGGCTCTGGTCATTTTATGGCAGAGTAGAATGAAAGAGCTGCTTTTTTCAGTCTGTGTTCTGAAACTGAGTAATTAAACAAGGTTTTCATGGTTTACTCTATTACTTTCAGGTGGCTGTGCTTCTCTGCTGTCCTCCCCCACAGCTCCAGGAGGGAAGAAAGGAGATATGTTGCAGCTGAGGGTATAGAAAGAGTGGAATGGCCTTTGGCATTTCATCGAAGCCTTTTGAAGCAAAGGTAAGCAAGGGTTTGCTCAGAGCAAAGTTAAGTCACGACCACACTTATAGGGAAAAAAGTCCAGAGAGAAAAAAAACTTGAATCTCCATTTCGCTTACATAGTAATGCATCCCTTGAAAAATCGTTGCTGTTTGCAGGGTGGGAGAGCAATGCCAGCTCAATGCAGTTATAGTATGCAATTTAGCAGGGAAGGTTTTTATTTGATTTTGAGCTTGAGACTAAAATCAATTGCTAGGCCAAAGGCAAAACACAGGGGGTAACCAGAAAACAGAAAACATTTGCCTTCTTTTGGCTGGCTTATATTTGGTTCCTGCAGTGTCACTCAACACCTGTGAATGAAGCAGAGCTTTAATGAAGGAATATCTGTGATAATAGACAGATGTGGCCCATTAGGTCAGGGGACAGTGTTGTCACACAAGGTTTACAACAGCCTTTTTTTTTTATTATTCTTGAATTGAGCCCTTTTGTTCAGCATTCTCTCTCTGCAACTAAGACTAATCTTTGTAAATGTGTATTATCTATGAAGTTGGGCAGCAGGTTTCTATGTGACTGTGGTGCAAAGAGTAATTTTTCAGGTACATAGTGAAGTCCAAACTGAGTTGAGCCCATGAGCCTTTCAACAATTAAAATCAGTGATTTATCTGATGAAATACAGTGAGCAGAAGTCTTATTTAGTCTTAATAGAAGGTTATTTTCTTTACTTGCTTCTCAGAGCCCTGCGGTGAACTTTGAAGATTCCTAATGGTTACGAATATATACTGAGGAAACTTGTCCTGGGAAACTCCGTTGTTGTTTTAGGGATTTCTTCAGCACTGGCAGAGTCCATACAAGGAATAAATAAGTTTTTGATCTTTTTAGAATTATTTTTACCCCATTCTTCATGGTTCAACCAGACCTAACATACTCCAGCCTTTGGGATCCCCTCGCTAAGAGGACATCAGCAATTTATGACCACTTGTTAACAGACAAATTACAGAAAGTCCGGAAAAAAGTATTCCAGTGCCCACAGAACTCCTCTTTATCACGATGATATCTGCTATGCTTTGGGAGACTCTGAGAGCATTTTTTGTTGGTATCATTCAGGATGAAATTGCTGCTAAACCGTGTTTGTTTGGGATATGCTGCTTTTGGAATAAACTTAACTCTGAAAGAAAGAAGGTGACAAATACAATGAAACATTTCAAAAAGACAAAATGACATAAAGCTGGAGACGGGAATAGTAAGTTTTCAGAAATGTTTAAGTGTTCCAGATATTTCATTATTAGACAATGTTTGAAAAGTCAGACTTTGACAGGACGAGACGTCTGTTTCCTACCCGGTCGCAGCTTGTCCGTAGACATCAGGCCTTAGTGGCAGACCCGCCTGGCAGAATACACCCAGCCCCCAGAGAAAGGGGCAAGCGGCATGCAGCCAAACTCACCGAGGAATTATGCAAAGATGGATGGGGTTTATGCGTTCTTACAGCAACTATAAGGATAATCAGTCTCACCAGGATACGATGTAGGCCTAACTCTTTAAGCACTGGCAAGGGGTCTAGGTCTGGTTCTTTTTAAGTCAATAGCAAAAGTTCTTGCCAGTACTGGGTCTCAGAACTTTGTAAGGTTAAATTCAAAGGCATTTAAATTTAAGGCATTTGAATTCCTAGAAACTGAAAGCTTTGTACTGAATTAGAAGCTAGAAATTGATGTAAAATATCTAATCTTATTAAGACTGATTAATGACAGATTAGTCAATGGTAGATGAGTCATCACTTTGGAAATGTATAGTGCAAGAGAAGTGCATTGCTTTCTGAAACAACTGACATAGAAAAAGCAATAAAATGCATCTCGGACTGCTCAAATGCTTTGCGTTAATTTGATTACATTAAATTCAGGATATTTCAAGCAAGATTCCCTTTATGCAAAATGCAGCCTTTTAAAAGTTTAATTGCTTTGGTTTTAGTAAGCAACAGGCGAAATAAAGACAATGCCATGTTACTTATAAATTGCTGCTACTTAGAGTAAAAAGGGAAAGAAAAACTGAAAGAAGGAAGAACATGAATGTCAGTATTCATTCTTGGAATAATCCGAACTTCCAATGAAGGATTCACAAGAGTGCAGAAAACAAAATGCATACATATATTTTATACATGAGTATAAATCTGGCTTATGAATACAGAATGGTTTTTGAGAATGCTAAGGCTCTCCTAGATGTTTAAAAGAAATGCAGTATTTCAGTATTTTTTGAAACTGCATTTCTTTTCTCTCTTTTTTGTGTGTTTCTTTTTTTTTTTAATCCACACACCCAAGAAGGTTGAACCTTGAGATTCTGTGGCCAAACGTTTCACAAATATAAACAATGTTGCTGTGTATAGATAATCAGTGTTTATTCTCTATTTTTTTCCTAGGCCCAGGTGGAGAAATTACCTCTGCTGATCAGTAGACTTTTCCAAAGAAAACAGTAAGTGAAATGCTGCTTTGTGCAATTGAGTTTATGTTTAATCCTGTGCGACCAAGCAAACGTTGGTTGAGTAGACACTTCCATCAGCTACGTGGGAAGTATTCTCGTTCTTTGTAAACTTTCAAGCAAAAATGTGATTTCTTTATCCACATGTGAACAATTCCTTAGAGTCTTGCAGGAGCCACATGATTTTTCAATATGATCACCATTCCCATAAGACTTATGTTGAATGAAAACCTTTATCCTGAATGAGCATTGCTATATTTGACAGCAGCCCAGCTAACATCTGCAATATGTTCACCCAGAGTGTTTAGAAGCTTTTGAAGGGTCTGAATAATGCTCCTTTTCTTGTTCTGCCACCCAAGAGATATGATCCATTCCTGTATATTAGGTTCTCTTACAACGTTCTTTCTGTCTTGTGTATCAAAAGGAAAGAACAGGGTTTGGAAATCAGTACAGTGAAATTCTGTGTCAAGTTTTTCTTGGATTTGCTGGGGGGGGGGGGCAGAGGGCGAAGCTCCCCTATGGCATAGGTCTAAGAGATGAACGAACCTTCTGTCTTTCAGATTTAGTCTAATTTCTAATAACTTCAGCCGTAAAATTGGAGTTTCCTAGGATCTGACCTAGTTATCCTTTTTGGATGCACAACATATATATATGTGTGTGTGTGTGTATGTATGTATATTTCCCCAGTTTCACATGGGTCAAATTTCATGCAGAGATTAATTTCATTTTTCGATTTGCTGGAAAGAATGAAGCTCTTAAATCCAAGTGCTGTAACAGCATTGGTCTTTTTTCATCCCACAAGGGGAGAGGAAGTAGTTAGGGCCTCTGAGCATAGAAAGATTTGTGGCCTAAATAACATATTTGCAATAAATTAATTTCCTTGGGTTATTCTTGGATGCTGCTTCCCAGAACACAGAGTTTACTGTCAAAATATGCTTGCTCCATGTATGCAATAACGCTTACAGTAAGTTTTGCAATCTTTAAAATGGATTTAATCAGTGAGAAAAATCTTGCATGCTTCTCTGGAGAATTACAGCCATAGAATAACGGAGTTGCAAGGGACCTTTGAGGTCATCTAATCCAGTCTCCTCCTCAAAACAGGGCTAGCTTCGAAGTTAGATCTGGCTGCTCAGGTTGCTTGTCCAGCTGAGCTTTTAATACCTCCAAGGACAGAGAGTCCACAGCTTCTCTAGGCAACCCGTGCCAGTGCTTAACTGCTCTTGTAATTTTTTCCATTTATCTATCTGGAATTCCGTTGCTGCAACACGACTGCTGCCTCTTTTTCTTCTGCTGTACATCTCGGGAAAGTCCGGCTTCATCTTCTCTCTACTCTCTCTTTCAGTAGTGGAAGGCTGCCATCTCACCTGCTGTTACTTAGCCTTTTCTTCTGCAAGTTAAGCAAACTCAGCTTCCTCAGCCTCACCTTGTGCAGCTCGTTCCAGTCCCCTAACCATCTTGGTGACCCTCCACTGCTTTCACCCCAGTTAGTCCATGAGACTTTCTTATTGAGGGACCCAAACCTGGACACAGTTCTCCAGATGCAACCTCACAAGTGCCCCACGGAGAGCACTTTATTTCAGGATTTTAAACAAGATCCGTGGTGTTCTCTCATACATAGAACACAAGCAGAGCTTCTTTGTTTGCTGTGGCAAAGCCTCTGTACAGGTTAGTACATAGAAATTTGTGCAATTTCTTCAGGGCTGTTTGTTTTGTTTGGGAAACAGCGGTTATCTCATGAGTGTTTTGGCATACAATAAGTTATATTTTATTTGTGGGTTGGAGGATTCTCTTTTTATCACTCTTTGTTCCAAATCTGGCGGTTTTGGAAATCATCCTCTCTCTCATATATGATTTCAGCCATCTATGGAAGGTATATTGCACTTCTGTAAACAGACTACTGCAATCTTTCTCTCAGACCTTCAGGACTTTTGATTTAACATCCGCCTCCATTTCCAAATGACACCTGTTCACACTTATCTGTAAAACTGAAAAAAAAGTTTTCCTCAAAATGCTGGTACACAAACCATTTGCTTTGCTTGCTGTCATGGACAGGCCAACTTCAAACCACTGTGGAGGCTTTTGCTCCAACACCTTAAGATCTTCCACATCTTTATTTCCACATGTTGTTGCTTCCATCTTCCTATCTCTTCTTCTAATTCATTTTGGTTCTGTGACTTCTCATGCTGTCGATTTACATTTCATCCTCTCATCCCTTCTGGCTCCAAGTCTACTAAACTGGTTCACCACACTTCCACTTTATCTCCCTTAATCTTTTAGCCAAGGCTTATTGCCCTGTTAGCTTAGCAAGAGCCACTAAGATTTTCATTACTACTTTACCTCATCTCACTTCAGCATTCTGGCTGGCAGCCTTTCAGTTTTTCTTTCTGAAGCCCATTAAAAAGGCATCTAATGCAAAAAATCACAGCTGCTCTTTCACCATGCTGTTCCTACACCACACCAACAAAAATTTGCTTCAAACCACTTAAGGTTGCTCAAATGTTAATCTAACCCACATGCATCCTGCCTGGCTAATTCTTTTTATCCACTTTGTGTTAACCAGGCAACTGGATGGACTTTTTTTATTGAGCAAGACACAGTTCATGCACTAACTTCATCTAACTTGCACTCTGCTGCAAAAGCATAGATCTCACTTTGGTGACACTGACATGCATTTACTAGTCATAACATACTATTTAAGGGTATGAGGAGTTATTTGAGGACTTTTCTCTGAAGGAGAAAGCACTGAGTGTGTCGGAGAGGAAAAGGAATTCTGTTTTTATTCCTAGACTAGTAAAAAGGAAAAAGCTTCTCTTAACCAGGGGTAGTTAGAAATTTTTCTTTGTTACAAAATTAGAATGTTTAGAGGAATAAATGTTCATCAGAGTGCTTCTTAGAAACATAACCATTTAAAAAAAAATAAAATAAAACACCTTTCTTTTTGACTTCAGCAAGAAGTTCTACCAGGGACCCCTTTCCAGAGAATGAGATGGGACACAAGATAACACATGGTGTGGGTGGCATGCCATTCATGTCCTTCTCCTGCATTAAGGCAAACCCATTCTAAAGTTCCTGATCCTTTTTCATATGCCTATATATTTCTCTGCAGTATATTTACGTGTGCAAAGCTGCATAGCTCTAACAGGAGAGGTTGAGAGATGGATTCCAGTGAAGGCAGCTTGCAGCCTATTGACAGGGCAGGAGCAGGCTGTCTCCTAAGCCAGCAAGTGCCTGGCCATATCAACTGGCTATTATGGAAGAGGAAGTTGTGGTCCTGTCCTTTGGGAGCAAGGGAGGGAATGGAGAGAAGTAAACTATTTACAAACGAAAGCTTAATAACTCTGTTTCCATCCAACACAGGCTGCTAACTTTTTTAAACTCTCCATCCCCCAAGGGAAAGGAAAGTTGCTCCATTTGTAGCTTTTTTTCTCAATAAGCATGAGAGAAAATAAATTCTAGCTCTGTATAAAAATGGCAGCATAGAAATGATGTATCCATTTTATTACTGCCATCATGCATTACACATTTGGCTTCTCCAGATAATAGCCATATTCATAATTCATACAGTCTGTATTTGAATATGCCATGAAGAAGGTATTTAAGGAGAAACTTCTCTGCTAGTCATAGCACAGCAATGTTGAAAGCGGGATGGGGTGTTGGTCAATGGAATGTCTCTGTTTTAGAAATTACATCTTATCATCAGGGCTGCTAGCTCCAAAATCAGGTTGTGAATGCCCTGCAGGTATAATACCAGAAAATAAAATAGTATACCTGGCCCTTTTATGTAACACAACATAAGTACAGAGAGAGGAAGAGAAGTGATGATTCATTATCTGTTCATCCAAAAAACAAGATTGCTGATTCATATGCTACATCCTAAAGCTTCACAAGTCTAAACGTATTCTTGACTATTGTCAAATCTCTATAAAAAGATGCTGTGCTCAGGAACATGCCCGTGGTTTCTGTCATTGATCTTGTTCTAAATCAAAAGGTCTAGATCAGCCTTAGACTTATGGGTATGTAATGTCTCTTCTAATATGCCCTACTTCTAGCATCCCTTGTTGTAAGCTTTACAAGTGATATAGCATTAGTTTTGTCCTCTGTGTCTTTAAATGGCATGTAGAACTTTAAAAATATATAATATAGTCTACAGCACACTTCAGCTTTCGTAAACTGCATTCCAGGCTCATGCTTGTGCCTCGTTTTTTCATGACAGCCATATACAAAAATGAAGGCAAATCAATCCCCCTTGCAGGTAAAGGTCATTCTGTCCAAGGCAGGGAGCTTCCTGGACTCAGACATTATTTTTTTTACATCAGTTTGTTGAAACTAGCAAAACCTTCCTTCTACCATTTTTATCAAAATAAGGCATTAATCTCTATTTTGTTTAAACTGTGTACACCTATTAGAGTTGGATGCGATGTTGATTAAAAACAACTGTGCCTAATGAAACTGCAGATTTTCTGAAAAACATGAGACCTACTCCAGTGTAAGCATGTCAAACTAGTGTGAAGTGATGAAAAACTTGTTACCATATAAATACAGAAGGTCCCTTCCATGATTCGCTGGCTGACATTTCTAATGATAGGTTCTCAGCTAAGTCAACAGAGATATTCCTCTTGCTTTTGTGGGTCTTTGAGGTCTTCTGTTCTTAGGATCATTTCCTTTCTTTATCCATATGAATTTGAAAGAGTAATTATACTCCTGAAGATTTTTCCCTGAACAATGTTACTAGACTCAGTGTGTAACCCTTACAATGCAAGTAATAACAAGGGTGGAAACTCCCACTTGAAACTCCTACTACCAGTCTTTTCTTGATGGGGCAAGGAGATGCTTAGAAAGCCAATCAGTGGGATGTGCTCTGAGTTTTGAGACAATTATACTTTCACTGTGCCTCATCCCCACAGCCACAATAGTTTGCACAAATTTAACGAAGCATGAGATTCCTTTGAGTACGTGGGTTTCTGTACTTCAGTGCCAGTATAATTCAATCAGCTTGAATGGCGATAACCAACACCGATCTGTTGCAGTGCTGAAAAGAAACACCATAAAAACCCTGCGGTAGTTTCAAGAAGTGTTGCCTAATATTTATTTAATCTGTCTGTGTTGTTTATGGAAGAAGAAGTGGTTCAGCAGACCAGCTGAGCAAATCTGCTACTGTCCCTGAAGATTAATATTGGTATAAGTATCACAGCTAAATGATGATGTTTTCATGTCTTATCAAAAGAGTTGTGTGGTCAAAGACCTGAAACAAGGAACTACAGCAAGACTTTCTAGCAGGAGGGAAAGGAGACTTACAGATATACCGTACTATATGCACTCCAGCAACCTATAGCCAAACTACTGTAGAATCCTTTGAGCCACTGTTATGTCATACAATATTTTAACTGTCAACATACTTTTAGCAGGGTAAGACTACCGAAATGTATTATGACTCCATTGCTGATACACAGCATCATGTCTAAAACCAGTTTTCTTCCTTTTTAAGTCTTATGAGTAGATGAGCTCAATTACCCACTGAGACTTCATTCTTGCAGGTAATTGACTACTCTTCCACCTTAAATTTGTCTTTGGTAGCCTGAGTCAGAAGGCAGGTGATAGGATGGCTGATGCAAAAAGTGTATGCGTGGATTTAGAGCGGGTAAGACAGATACCAGCACACATTCTGAGAAAATGCTTAGTTTGCTTTTTTTGAAAACAATCTGAAAAATGTAGCACTGATTTCCTGCCAGGGGACACTTTTGAATAGGAATGTCTGGAATTAACTATTAAATTTGGTCTAACTTGGAGCAGGAGGCAGAGAGCAGGAGGAAATGGTGACGTAAAAAATAGATGCCAGGCAAGGAAATAAGTTGAGTTAGAGGCTCCGTATCTCAGACGCTTTGTTCTGGCTCTGAGCAGTGTCCCAGAATGGGTTCTAATGCAGCACTTCGCTATGGTTTCCTACACTTTCCTCAAAGGGGAACCAGAAGAGAGCACTGTCAGTTCACATTGGTCATTGTCTCCCATTACATATGTCATCATTTAAATGTAACACGTGCCAAGAAAGAACTAAGCAAAAATCTTTTTATTTAGATACATTGTCTAAATATGAAGGGAAATTTTATGCCTTCAT
Organism: Burhinus oedicnemus; assembly: GCA_008921705.1. Taxonomy (NCBI): domain Eukaryota; kingdom Metazoa; phylum Chordata; class Aves; order Charadriiformes; family Burhinidae; genus Burhinus; species Burhinus oedicnemus. The sequence goes on from VFFE01007811.1 coordinate 817,010, forward strand.
AAATTCTGTATTTTCACTGCAGTTAAGTGTTTTGTAGGCACATTTGATTTTATCCAAACATCACTACTGTGGCAGAAAGTCCCTCTTGGGTTTTATTTAAAAAAAACTTTCAGTGTCCTTGAGCAGTGCTAAGCACAAGGGCCCTAATTCAGAGGTGATGTTGGCCACTGCCCTTCCTTTGCTCTGTTCCCTTCGCCCTGTGCCTCAAGTGATGCAACACATATTAGGAAAAGGTGAGAGCTAAAATGGTGCGTGACATTTTAAGAGGCACATTTTTCTGCCATCCTATTCCTCCTCCTGCTGCTCTTTTTTTGTCCCTGCAGTTAGAGCAGCTGTGCCAGTCCCGAGCATGTCTAGCTGCTGGGTGTGCCAGCCTCGGGGCCAGGCTCACACATCCGCGCAACAAACACTCCCCAGTGGAAAACTCGGCACTGAATTGAGGCAAGGCAGATTGCTGGAGGGAATACAACAGGGGACTCAACCTGCTGTTCTTGCCCTGAGGACATGAGGGGAAGGCATCAGATCCGTCCTTGCCTCCTCTCACCCGTAGCTAAGAGGAGACAGCCAAGAATTGATTCAGTGAGTCTTTCTAATTCATTTTGGGTCATGTCAAAGAGGTTTGCTGAAGCCACGGCAGGACTTCAGATGAACTTCTTTGCCCTGAAAAATGACTAAAAGCAGTCATGTTCTCCGTTACAGCTGAAAGGCAGCTTAAAAAGTTAACAGGCTGTCAGCTCCAAGGCGGTGCCTCAGTGTAAGTGTGCTATTAGACTTACCATATGCTAACATCTCAGATGCAAAAACAAGGTTTGCATGTCAGTGGGTCTGCTGTGAACAAGCTCCAACACAGCAGCTCAAATGCACAACCATGAACATATCTTTTACAGGAAAAAGTCGAGATCAAATTCAGAAGCAATTTAAAAATAGGAGGGTGTTACTTTCATATAGATAAACGTGGGAGAGTGATATAAGGTGGTAAAAGGCACATGGCAAAGGAAAAGAACATGCAAATAAGCCCCTGCAGGTCACTGTGGCCTTGCTTTGAATTCCTTCTGAATTTAGCCTGGAATGTCAATGCCCATGTCAAGTCACTGTTTGAACACAGCACAACACACCCAAACTAAGCTGCAAACTTAAAAACCAGTTCCCCTATCCCTGTCATATCTTTCCTTGTTAAACACTTGATGATTTAAAGCCTTCCAAAATGATGGAAGGTCTTTCCCTCTTCTGTGATCAAGCCCAAGAAAAGGTGTTGCTGTTTGTCTTTTCACAAACATACTTTTTCCTATAAGAGAAGCAATGTAAATTTCCCTATCAAGCAGCACAAAGTGCAGGTAATTGCCACACGCTGCTGAAAATATTTCCCCCCTGCCCTTGAAATTCTGACATTTTTTATATATTCACTGTTTTTTGTTATTTGGGATTCTTAGTTAATATTCATGCTAATGTTTCCATTCATTAATTTTAAGTGCCCCAGTGTTTTACAGAAGATTGAGGTACAAAATAGCCTGCATACAGTATTACAAGGTAATTTCATAGCCATATTTCTGAGGCAGCTTTTATCAAAACAAAAGCACCATTTTGGCCTGAAAAATCCAGGTCTTTCAATGATACTAAAATTTTGGTTTGAAACTTTTTGACACATAATGCACGTCATGTTTGTGTTGGTTTCTCTTCACTCAACTTCTTTTTCCCTGAAGAGTGGGCAGAAGGCAGGGTTTCCAAATGGCACAGACTGTGTTCCAAGATATATCAGAGTGCTTGGCATCCGAAGCCAAAAAAGCAGCAGAATTTGCCAGTACTCACAATAAGCACATATCTAGCTGCTTTACACAACTCCTCCCAATATAGATACAGAGGTGCTATATCAAGCTTTTACACAATGTAAGTTTGGAAGCTCTGGCTGGGGAGTATGAAGTCACCTAAGCCTTCACATTTGTGCTGGGATCAGCTGGAGCAGAAGCAGGGATTTAAAAGAGGACACTGGCACTTTGCCTAAGAAAAAATAACTGCCAATAAATCCTCTGTCTAAAGTATTTGGACAAAGTGTAACTGAGAAATTAAAAAAATCTGTAACCGGGCAATTTCAAAATACAAACATAGACAATCTTGTATTCCTTGTTTCTTTGTAAGAAGAAATATATTTCTGAATTAGTTCAGTAACTAAAGGTCACATCTGGTTTCTTAGGCTTCTCTTTCCTAAAGGATGAGTTTCAGTGTTGTCCCAAGCTGACTTCTGTCCATACATACCGATCTCTAGCTTGAGTAACACTATGAGTTTGGCCTATGTGGGAGCCTAGCTTGGAGTTCATGCATTTCTGATGCTCAGACCAATAATAATAGCAAGGTTATGACTAGTTCTGGGCTCCCCAGTTCAAGAAAGACAAGGAACTACTGGAGAGAGTCCAGTGGAGGGCTGCAAAGATGATCAAGGGAATGGAGCAGCTCTCTTATGAGGAAAGGCTGAGACCTAGGTCTGTTTAGCCTGGAGAAGGCTGAGTGGGGATCTCATCAATGCTTATAAATATCTAAAGGGCGGGTGTCAAGAGGATGGGGCCAGACTCTTTTCAGTGGTGCCCAGCCACAGGACAAGGGGCAATGGGCACAAACTGGAACACAGGAAATTCCGTCTCAACATGAAGAAAAACTTCTTTACTTTGAGGGTGACACAGCAGTGGAACAGGCTGCCCAGAGAGGTGGTGGAGAGTCTCCCTCTCTGGAGATATTCAAAACCTGCCTGAATGCAGTCCTGTGCAACCTGCTCGAGGTGAACCTGTTTTGGCAGGGGGGTTGGACTAGATGATCTCTGAAGGTCCCTTCTAACCCCTACCATTCTGTGATTTTGTGACTATTCCATTCTGCCGATACAACTACTTGGGTGGTTCTAATATTGCTTTGCAGCATGTCTGCTTTTACTTAACTCCTCTGTCATTCTTGAGTTAACTTTTTTACCATATCTACAGTGAACTCTCCTACCATCTCTACAGGTGAATTACCTCCACAAAGAAAGACAAAACAGCTCTATATGTGCTGCTTTGAGAGTCCACGCAGCAGTGCCGTACTCCCTGTCCATCTTCAGTCCATCTTGCTGCCTCACAAGTCACTTGCAGCCTGCAGCCTTTGTGGCCTCAGGTGCTGGACTCTGAGCACTGTGAGGGACCAGCTCACACCATCTCTTAGCCTGTGCTTCCAAGCTGGCATGTGACTGACAACATTGTTGCTTTAGAGAGTGGTCTCAGAGCAACCATTAATGCATAATTGAGGTTTAGCCAGTATGGTTTGCCATAGCTTTAGTCAGCAATGTAAGTAGCACGAATACTTGTTTAGTTTCTTACTGTACTGAAGCATAATGTCTCTGATTTCATATAAGAACTGGTTCTTCTCTTCAGAGGCTTATTAGATATGCCTTTTAAGAATGTTATGAGCTCAGCATCAAGGTATGTTATACATCTGTCCATAGATAAATAAAACAGGACTGAGGAATATTAGCTAAGGGAATCTATAGTAAGATTTATTTCTCTATTCCCTCTGCCAGTGCAGAACTTCAGGCCTCCCCCAGCAGAACTGCCTGGCCCAGAAGCAAAGCCTTTGGTTTCCTTTCCTATCCTTAAGGTACTGGCAGTTGGCCCACTTATTTAGCAAAGCATTTAGGTACGTTTCTGAACTTCCCATACATGGGTATCTCTATGTAAGTCAATATGACTATTCAAAATACCATAACACTTTGCTAGCCAGAGCTTGGCCATCTGGGAAAAAAAAACTCTGGTTCAGCTTTTAGCCAGGGTGGGCTACACCTACAGGACTCGATGAGATCTCTACTAAAAGCAAAGCAATTCTCCCCCAGCAGCTGGTGCTGCTGCGCTGTCAGATGCAAGGGACAGTTTTGACTTCCTACTCTCCCTAAGGTGAATCCACCTTTCCAGAGCTGCCCTTTGCCAAATGGGAATAGCTCAGAAAAAGTATGATTTTATTTGGTTCCAAGTTCATTTTACTAAAAGCTATTTTGGCTAAATTGGAGGACTCCCAAGACCTTTGGATGTTTCTGTACTGTCATCATGCTGTCTCGGATAAAATGCTAGTAGCACGAGGGCAGGCATGTATCAGTTGTTCTGATAAGAATGGTCTGCACTTTGGTGGCTTAAATCTTCGCTAAAGCAAGCAGACTTCTTTCAGATCACTCAATCTAGCTATAAAGTGGGAAACTGATATTCCTAGTAAAATTACTAGATACTGTTACAGTCTAAAGTGTCTGAAGAGAAGAAAGTCCCTGAGCCATTTGTGTACTCTCCTGCATATGCTGTCGTAAGTTCTACGGTGCTTTGCACCGCTCTGAATACATGGCTGACCCTAGGGACTTCACTGGTTGCGTCAAACTAACTCAAATCATAAAAATTATTTGCCTCCAATTAAAGATCCCCAGTAACTAGCATGCATTCCATATATTTTTTTCAAGGAATATAATTTATCTTGGAACAAATACAAACGAGGCCAACTTCTTTCCAGTACTTATCTGTTGCACAGGATTTCTGTTTACAAGCTAAGGCGGCCACAAAAACGGCTGGGTGCTATGTCCTCATCTACACTGCAAAAGCTGTTCTGGTCCACACTGAAGAGTTTCCGTACATGGACAATATCAAGAAAGACAGCAGTAGCTCTGCTGCGTGACCTGTCCAGACAACAAAGACAGGATCATCATTGAAATTATTTCTGAAGAAAAACAGTTACTAACCTACTGGGAGAAAGCCGTTCCACTGTTACATGCCTATGGGACATTTATTTTGTGTGCATGCATATTGTGTGCAGTGATAGCATTTCACATGTCTTTAAGGTTTTAAAAGCTTAAATCATGCCCGCTACCTCCACACCAATCAAATTTTCCATTCAGCTGTTCTGTTTCCAGTTTTGAAATTGTTTGGGTTGTGAGGTGGACCTGGAAAGTAAAATCGGCTCCCACTGGGCACGTACTGGTGAAGTGAGGTTGGAGACTCCTTCAGCTAAGTACTTTGAGATCCCATCTCGAAGATGAAAGGGCCTGGCCAGATGAGGAAAAGAAGTGAAATGGAAAGAGAGAAGGATGACCACTCGCTCTCCTGGAGGGACTCCAGAGTGATAGAACCCGAGATATATTTAGTTTTAACCCCAAGTAACCTTGCTGTTGAAATGACATCCTGTGTAACTTCATCTTAATAGCAATAGTTAGCATTTATGTAACTCTGTAAAGTAAAAAGGGCCTATTTTTTCATTTTACAGAAATGTATTCGGTCACCTCTAAAATACAAAAAGGATAACTTTTAAATATATTTCCCAGATGGCTAAAAACCCCATGACATTAAGGATTACCCCATACACTCAAAAATGTTGCCATCTAAAGAGGAATTTATCAGGTGTTAGGCACTGGCTGTACTGGCCAAGTACACAGCGGGTGCATGCTACACAAAATAATCACAGTCCCAGGTGAAATACAAGCACTACTATTTACTATTTTTAGGCACCGTGTAACTGTGATCTTGAGAGTGACCATAAGGCAACATTTCAACAATCAAGGTATGTTCAATCCAAGAAAAAAACCAGTAATTTTCTGGAACGAATGGAAAAAATTATTTTCCATGGATCAATAAAGACACGTTACTGTTATAAGGCTTTCTATAACCTATGCAGAAGAAACATCTCAGTTGCTTATAAAGAATTACAGAAAGTAGATCACAGATATAATACTAGAATAAACTGTTTGAATAAAGCACTCAAAAATTTTCCTCCCTTGCTATAAAACACAAAATCCAGAAAAACATTTTCTATGTACATAAATGAATGGTACATTGCCATTCATTTACATTACTCAACTGTGATAGATAGCAACAATACTTAATTTGCTAATATTTTCCCATCCTTTAACCGTGTAATATTGGCAATAAACAAAGCCTACCAATATACTACCTCTTCTTTCAATTTAAAAAAATCTATTTTAAAATTGCTTTACATGTTGGTTTTGTGTGTGTGCTACTGATGCCTGAGACATTTTACTTTTTAAATGTTTTAACAGCTATTTTTAGTAGGCAGCTGAAAGGGAAGTAATTCACTTGTCTACTTGATAATTCTGTGAACCTGCATGTAACAGGTAATCCAAGTGAAGATATAAAAAGTGCAACAGTTAAACAGTTTGACCTTTGGTAATGTATCAGCATTTGTAGCTGGTGAGGTCTCTTCCAACATACCATTAATAATCTGTCAATGAATTAATGGAAAATAAGAATTATTCTTTTCTTGCAGCCTATGTAAACGTAATACAAAAAACCTGCTATAGATAAGAGTCAGTTTGCTATCATGTTCCAGTGCCCATCCCTGTGCTAAATACTCACTGAATCTTTGAAGTAATATGCTTTAGCATAAAAATCCAACAAACCCTTTGTATAGCATCAGTAAAACTGTTGGAAGATGTTTTTCTTGCACACACCTAGCCAGGTAATACATAAAAAAATAGAGACCTACATAGCAGAGTCTCAAAATGAAGCCAAATTAATGACTTTTAATTCAGTTTTGCAATATAGTTGGCTCTTAAGACAGTTCAAACTTAGAAATATTTTAGAACTTTTTGTCCACCCAGGGTTTTCTAAGCTTTGTTAGGCCCAATTCTACATTAAATTTAGATATAGCCACCTGTTGTGTTACTTTGCTTCAATTTGAGAGGTCTGATAAACAGATTCTGTCTGAAACAAATAAATGAAATAGATGTCCCTTAAGTGAGGATTAGTCCCTGAAATGCAGTGTGGCTGCCTACCCTGCACTCAGGTAGGAATGCACATATGTTTACCTAGAAAATGACTGAGTCTTTTGAGATTTATCTGTTACAGGCAAAAATATTTTTGGATGCAGATTTTAAACCTTGCTTGCAGGAACAGAAAAAGTGTTTTAATGGATCACAAAATTTTTTTCTCCAATATACCTAGCAAAATGTACTCTACCCTTCTTGAGACATTATTACTGGTTACTGTAAGTGATAAGATGTTGGAAAAATCATACCAAAGGAGAAGTTTCTAGTTGTCATGTGTTGGCTTAGCTCCATGACAACTTCTGCTTAGAAGGACACATACATAACTGTGTTCACTTCTCATAATCCTCCTTTTTTTAAAAAAAAAATTATTTTGTTTTATTGTTTTCTACTGACAATTTGTGACCATTTGAGTTTGATTCCAATAACCTTTTGAACCTGTTTCTTATTTTCTGTCACTTGGTTAAAAACCTGCATAAATAGATTCTTCACAGTAAGTCTTAGGATTTTAATTCTTTCATATCTGATTTTAATACCGCTGTAATGAAATTCCTTCTCTTCATCACAATTCCTCTTCTGAATCAGTGCCATGGACTACTTTTCAGTGGGAGTCTTCCATTAGAAATGTTGAAATTCATTGGATTTGATCACAGGGAAACTATAATTACTTCTTGAACTAAATAACTGTGTTGCTTAGGCTTAAGTCAAGAATAGCCTCTTCTTTTTTTTTTTTTTTTTTTTTTTTCAGACTGTGGAACTAGCTATTCCAAGAAGCCATCATGTGAATTGTTGAGAAATTGCCTCTCAAAGATTTGTCCTGAAATAACATTTTGCCAATCTACATGCAAGTAATTCGAGCAGTACACTACCACTTTTTTAAAAAACATTACACTTAGTTGCTTTGTGGCTTTCCTTCACACTCTGTGTGGTATTTACATTACATAGTATAGGCAACCTATTTAGGTACCCAAATTTAAACTACAGGCTTCTTGTACCGTCAATGGAAAGAGGCAATGCTTCAGAGGGCAATTAAGAGTACATCAGTGAGAAACCTGCCTGCTTTCTTAATTACTCAGAGGACCTGGACACTTCTGTTAAACGCCCAGGATAGATTGTAAAGATGCCTGAACCTCCCCAAAGCTCTTTTTTTTTTTTTTTTTTTTCAATTTGGACAGGAAACTAATATTGAAATCTGTTAAAATAACATCACTTGAACTGCAATTTAAATGAATGGAGATTCTTTCACTAGTTCTTACTCCTCTGAAATTTTCTCCAAGATGATTTTTCTGAGAGAATGACTGTTTCCCATCTCAGACAGTTCTAGACAGATAACCTAAGTAGCCCACTTCCTTTTATTCTTTCAGTCAGCTTCAGAAAAGCTGAATATGTCATGGTTGGATAGACATTCTAGTTTGCCTTTATTTATTTTTAGCTTTTACATATTATTGTACCTCTTTGAGATATAAATGGGTCTGTTTTGCTAACATTCCTAGTCAATGCTGGTCTTTGGCCCTACTGCTCCTCTGCTACTTGTGGCTTTCTTCCTAATAACACATAACAATTTCCCAGGTCTCTGCCATGTTCCCATGCTGGCAGCCCACGTAATTCTGTTTTGCATGTGTGGAGTCTATGCTTTTTAAAAAGCTCTCTTTCCTCCCAGACATGTTCCAGGCACTAGACAAAAACAAACAAAAGCTCCCTTTAAGCCCTCCAGACATGTGTCTGTCTAGTCATCTTTTACAGTGAAACTGGAATCATTTTAAAGAAATCACAAGGGTCCTGGACTAAAGGCTTTTTTTCTGTGTAATCTAGTTTCCATGAACTCTCATACGCTTATCTGCGCTTCTGGTGTCAGGATCACAAGCTTCTCCCTACCACTAAAAAGAACCTCCTCTAAATGTATCATGTGAACTGTCATCTCCACAGCTGGTCACCAAGCTGCTGAAGAGTTCTCCTGGTTGCTGCATACACGGATACAGTATTTCGATAACTAAGTCACCTACCATTACAGCTTGTCAACAACTCACAGTGTATCCGCGTCTCCCGGAGGGACCGCTTGGCTCTGTGTTTGCTCCTCTCTGCAATGCTCAGTCTCTCAGTGTTTCACTATCTCCACATCTCCTTTCATCTAATTTTTTTTTCATCTCTTTATTATTCCAGAACATTTTATGTTTATTCCACTTTACCTCCATCTGCTGGTAAAAGAAAGCTGGCACATGTAACGTGCCACTAACTACAGATTAGTGACTGGCAGAGAACAAGAACTAGCTCCTGCTTAAAATGAGTAGCCAAAGTACTTGGTAGACATGATGAAAAGGGGAAGGGAGAAACTAAGTTCCTTTAAAGATCTGGTTGTACAAACATTCACTGTTGTACAACCTGTACTGCTTTTATTTTGCAGTGAGCTCTTATTTCTTAAATTGATCAGCCTCTCTCTTTTCATTTAGAAAAAGTAACTTGCACTGAGAAAGTTTCTATTTATAGTTTTAAAAATTTAATAACTGAACAATAGACCACTTCTGTTTCTCTCCAAAATTACCTGTTTTCTTTATAGGCATATTTTATTATTTGCTGGTGTACAGCATTAATTCTTGTTGGTTGATTGAAGGTTTTTTTCCAAGTCTTATCTGGAAATACCTCAAATGGAATAGATTTTAAATCCTTTTTCTTTTGGAATAAGCTAAATTTCTGAACACTTGAAATGTCCTAATAATTCTAGCACTTTGCTTTGCTTCCAAGAGCAAGGCAAACCACTGCAGGGACCAATTAGACAGAGCTGAGAAATCCTCACAAAATGAAGGGCTGACACTGAAAATCCTAAATCTGATGGACTGCCTTGCAGATTGGCATGGACGATGTCTCTGCCCATAAGCAGACTTTAATCTCCTAAGCAGAAAGGAAAAGGGTTTATTTTTAAGGCTGCTTTAGTCTGTCCATACCAAACAGTCCCTATTTTTATTTTTATTTCTCTTTTTTCTTTTCCTTTCCCTTTCTCTTTTTCTCTTTTTTTTCTTTTTTCTTCTTTTCTTTTCTGCCCTCTAGCGACCAACCAAGCATGTTTCTAAGTAAACTCTAAGCACACTTCAAAAATATTTTCATGTAACTATTAGGCCAGGTCACGCCACTAACATAAAAGTGCTGTAAAGGTAGAGGCTATTGCTATATCACAAATTACACTTAAAAAAAAAAAAAGCAGTCAAAAGTTTCCAAGCTGTTAATGGCTGAGCCTCTCGGGTGGTTCTAATAATAAGTGGTTTATAACCCCCTCCCTCCGCTTCCTCTAGAAAAATCCCTACCACATATATTGGGTGGGATTTGGCATATATTTCAGCTATGGTTTTCTAACCATAGTATTGTACAGAATACTGAAGGAAAGCACTGGATTTCACACATTATTTTCTCATAAAAGAAATAAATGTATAAATAAAATAAGAAGTAGATTTATTTTACGAGATGTGAATCTCAAAAGTCAGTGTGAAGGTTATTAATACACCAATCCTAAAATATGCCAAGTCTTTGACTCACTGAATTCAAGGCTAATTGAATCCTGCTTTTACAGTATAATATTTTTAAAAATTATTTTCACAGAGACCTGTCATAGTTTTACACTCAAGCTATCAGGAAGCCATACTGGAAAAGGAAGTCAAGCTATAGGTAATTTAGAATAATAGTATCTTTTTGGTATAATGATGTGGAAAGAATGGGGAGTTTGTTCATGTTAGATCATGCTCTTCATAATCCTGCTCTTTTTCTAACTCCGTTATTTTTTTTCCATTAGCATTTGATCATTTCTTTTGCCAAGGAAAGAAACATAGATAGAGTTTATATATAGTGAACCAGTGAAAATTTTTTCTAGTTTTAAACTTCTTTAGAAGACCTGGGGAGCAGGATGTGTTTGTATTTACACAGGTATTTATACTTCCACAGACATTTGGATACACAGTCCCTTCTTCCGTTTTGAAATGGAAGCAGTCAAGTTAATGAATTTTCTATTTCTGCTGTAGGCCTGATGAAGAGCTTATGAACTCAAAAGCTTGTATATTTTTTTCCAGCTATGCTAACAGGGCTAATAGAAGATGCAAATGGCAGCACTGCAGATCTTTGTTTCAGTCTGTGGAGCCTGCACGTAGAAAGGGCAGTTGGGAAGGTCTGAGATGGCTGCAGGCCTATGAGCCACATTTGATGACAGTTTATGCCGGAACATTATGGCCACGTGCAAAGCAGTGCATGAATTATGTATGTGTGACAAAGCTGACAGAGGGACTCTGGTCATACCCTGACTTTTCCCTGCCTGCTGAGCACAGCTTGTAATTTAAGTGGTGACGGGGAGAAAAGCCAGTGCGATGACAGAAAATACACATGACCAAGGTGTCGTGTTTGCCAAAGCACATGGTGTCTGTACCTGTGCTGGCTGCATTCTTCTGACCCGCTTCTACTGTGGCTATGTGTAAATTAGTAAACTAAACAGTGCCAGGACATAGACATGGGCATAGGACCTCGACCTCTTGCTGTAACTCAGTTTTAGCCTGGGACAGCTAGTAGTCTCCCCAGAAAATTTCCTGAGCGCAGTTTAGGCATTAGCACGCATCAGGGACATGCAACATGGCTGTAACTGCCTTGTTTCAGAGACAAGGATGTTTAACGAAACGGAAGTGACTGAACTGTGGAAATTATCAGCTGCATCTCTTTCCTGGTTCTTAGGCCATTTAATTTACTAGTATAGTAACAGTCTGCAAGTTCAATTCGAGTTTGGAGGCACTTACCTTTCCTGCCTTTGGAACAGGAAGCTACTGGCCCTATTCAGCTACCTTTTTCAAAGTTAAGTGTTTTATTATGGCCTGAGTGGAAAAATACATTTCAAAATTACCAAATGAATCCTGTAGCTAGTCCCATCCGAGCTCACACTTCCCCATCAAGCTTGTTAGGCTGTACAAGAGGGGAAGAGATGCTCTCTGTTCTCTTCCAAAACTTTGAATTGGCAGTCAGCCAACAGTGTTTTCCAGTATGTTTTCCAAGATTAAGAAAGAAAACTATGTAATTTATATTGTATAATTTCCATTTCATAATTATGCACTTCATTTTGAGCAAGGTATTTTGCTATGTAAATAACTATGTGAGGATTTTGATTACATCATTAATTTATTAGCACTAAAAGTCTCACACATTTTACAGAAAAAAAATCCTTCTATAGTTGTCAACTCCTAATCTACATGTAATTACTGTTAGCAGCAAAGAAACATTTCTACTGGGACAAATTGCTAGCTCTGCGTTTGAGTTTTTGTGCTACAGATCTTGCCCTAAAAAGGAGTGGGCGGCAGGTTAAACACAGACTATGTGAGCAGTATCTTTTTATCTTGCTTCCTCCCCAACTTTGAAAAAAGCATACTGAAAAACTGTTTCGTCTCAACCAGAATCCAGTTTCAGATCTCCTCCGCAGCACTAAGGGCCTTCAGGGTGGTGGGGGAAGAGAGACACCACTCTGAGACGACAAGAGCTTCGCGAAGCGGAAACAGCCGGCAGACCGGGAAGCCCCTCGGTGGGAGGACACCTCCCGCGGCCCGGCCCCGGCTCTAGGCCCCCGCGATGACCGTCGGCGCCGGCACCGCCTCCCAGAGCGCAGCGGCAGGGCCGGCGGCTGCGGCAAGGGTCGAGCAGCGCCGTGCGACCCGCGGCCCCCTCAGCCCCCCAAACGACACTCAGAGTCCCCCGGAGGCCGCGGCGGAGCCACAGGAGCTCTGCCGCTGCCGCCATCCCCCACTGACGACGACGCCCCACTGCGCATGCTCGCCGCCGCTCCCACGCATGCGCGCCTCGCGCCTGTCCAGCCTGTCGTGGGGCGCCTGCGCAGCGAGTCCGGCGGATCAGCGGCTGCTGCGGCCGCTCCGCCCGGATCCCTCCGCCGCGATACGCCGGGCCCAGCGCCCCGCCCAGCGGCGCGTGTGGAGGGCGGCCGCCGCGCAGGGCCGCGGCCTGTGAGCGGGGCGGCGGGGGCTGCTCGGCCGCCTCTGGCGGGCCCGGGCCGGCATGGCGGGGCGGCGGTGCGCGGGCGGCGCGGCCGCCTTGGCCGAGGCGCCGGGCTGCGGCGCGGTGGCGGAGCCGGCCCGGGAGCTCTTCGAGGCCTGCAGGAACGGGGACGTGGAGCGGGTAAAGCGGCTGGTGCGGCCCGAGAACGTGAACAGCCGGGACACGGCGGGCAGGAAGTCCAGCCCGCTGCACTTCGCCGCAGGTACGGGCCTCAGGCCGCTGTTACCGTCTCTGCGGGAAAGGGGGAGCCCGGGGAGCAGCCCTGCCGGGCGCCAGGCCCGCTGCTGGGCCGCGAACCTCCGCCTCCCTCTCGGCGCCGGGCCTGGGCCGGGCCGGGCCGCGAAGGAGCGCCGGGTGCGCCGTTCCCCGCAGGCCCCGCCGCAGCGGATGGGCCTGGGCGCAGCGGAGGGGGTCGGAGCGCTGGGCCAGCCCCCGTGGGCATCCGGCCCCGGTCCCGGAGCTGTGGCCGTCTCCAGGCGCGACGCCCGCTCTCCCGTGGCTGATCAGCTGTCATCCACGCGGTGGTTGTTGCTGAGCGGTACAGGTGGCGTCTTTTCCTTCTTTTTTTTAAAATTAAAAAAAAAAAACAAAACCCAAACCTCAGGACAAGATGTTGAGGACATCGGGACTGAGGTTTAGCCTGTTCGTGTTGTGGCATGTGAGCTCTGACAGGTGACATACGACCCAGGTACTGTTTCCATTGATTTCAGCGGGCCTGCTGATTCTTAGAGTTTCAGCCATGAAGGGTGTCTGTCAGATAACGCCGTTTTTAAGCTTTTTGCATTCTTATTTTTAACAAATAGACTTTGTTAATTCGGGACTCAGGTACACAAACAACTGACATCACAGAACAACTGCTTTTGCTGGCAACAGGCCAGAAGAGTCTATCCCACCTTTTCAGACAAAGACCTGACTGCGACTGTTGTTTTCGTGTTGTTTGTTTTGATTTGATTACAGCATTAGATGTAGGACCACAGGGCTGGCAGCCTGCAGAAGATAGCAACTTCTTTTCAGCTAAAAAACATGGATAGCAACAAAGATGTTTGTTTCTTCACTGAATTGTTTTGGAAGAGGTTTCTACTTAAGATGTCCTTTCCTCACATTAAGTGGACTTAACAGTTCTTGAAAGCCTCTTCAGGACAGCTGCATCTCACAGTTTTAAGAAACTTGATCAACAAGAGAGCCCAGGAGACTCTCTTGTCTCCTGTCAGAGGAAGACAATTTTGCAGCTATCTTTTTATATGCAGCAGTCCTGCCTGTTCACTAGTAAACTCTAGACTTCTAAACAAATGAGTATTTAGTACAGCATTTTGGAGAAGTGAGGGTTTTGGGGTTTTCTGTTTGTTTATTTGTTTTCTTTTTGTGCCTAAGGAGTTCCTCATGGAATACAGTGATCTAGTTTATCTCTCTGGACAGGAGTGATCTGTCTTGACTTTTAAAAATGGAACTCCTGATCTATAGAAAGCTTTTTCTTTCAAAAATGCATAGCAATAAGTTCATGTAGTTGTTAGACTTGTAATGTTAGACAGATTGGTGTATAAATGGGAGGGGCCATAGCCATGCTTATGTCTACTTCAAACTTGATACAGAGAAATTAATTGCACCTCTCCCAAGACCATTAGGAGATGCTGAAAGTTTCTGGTTAACATTTGACATAAAATACTTGTGTAATTTCTTGATTTAACACTCTTCCACTGCTTCAGGTAGAACTCTGCTGTTGTCAACCTACCTGCAATAGACTTAGTATGAAAGATGGACATAAGTAACTCCTGGATTTTGGGGTTATTGGTTTTGTTTTGCTTTTCCCCCGTTATTCACAGTTGGAGTAATACTAGCTTCTTTTGTCCGCTGTCTCTAAAGGAGTTACGTTCCAGGAAGTAAAAGCAGAAGTCCACTGTATTCTTGCTTTGTTTAGCCTAGGTGTGTATTCTTAGAAAACACATTACAAAACTTCTCTGACTAGTATCATTCAGTTTCAAGACTTGTTTTATGGAAGAGGTGGAGCTGAAATACGGAGATAGGTTTTGTATTTCCTTTTTTGCTTTTTTTACTGGCATTCTGGTGTCTGAACTTGGGTTCCATCGTTTAAGACTTTTTCCAGATCTTACCAGGCAATTTACAGAAGTAAAATAAATTTCTCTTTTTCCATCTGTTGTTTTGTAAAGGTAGATTTTAAAAAATATTAAAAAAATACTGCAAGCTCTCCCTGGGCATGTGTCATTATTAGAAAAAACACATATTGGGATCTTGGTGAAGGTTGCTCTTTGGATTTTGTACGCAGTTGTATGTGTGGTAGGTAAGTTGTACTGAAGCTTAAGTCAAGAGCTTGCCACCCTTCGCAACGTAATAGCCTCAGTCCTCTCTCACCGTAAGCTGCATATACTTCCTCAAGTCAGTCCTTTTCATCACAGCGTATGTCAAACTTGAAAGTATCACAAGGTTTAGGGACTTGACAGGAACCAAAATGCCCTTCCTGCAAGCTAAAGTTCATCAAAAAAATGAATGCCTGGGGCAGGGGAGAAGAATCGGAGCTCAGGTATTTCTGTTAGCTTTTCATCCTGTCAAAATTAGGTGAACTTCAATTATGACCCAACAGTGGCTGTAAATAAATAATTTTTTAAAAATTATATACAGTTACAAGTTTCTATTGTGATTAATATTCAGGATTTGTCTGCTAAAAGTTTCTAACTTTTCAGGGAGCAAGTGCAGTGAGTTGCTCAGCTCTCGGGGGCTTCAGCTGACACTCTTCCACCAAGTAGCCTTTCTCCTTTGCAATAAGAAATAAAGTGTTCATGATGATGAGACAGTTATCTTACACAATTGTAAGATATAATACCATTTAGGTGGTTTTTTGATAGAAGCTCAAGAGCCAAAAAGAAACCCCACACTTTAAAAATTACAGTGATTTTTTTTTTTTTTTTTGGTGTTGAAATTGTTTTTGCAGCCATGGATTAATGGCAAAGAGGAACTGTTACAATAGGTAGTGGCTCCCTTCCCCATGTCCCCTCTTTCCACTCTCCGTGAAAACACTAGAGAGGAGGGAGAGACCATCATACGGAGTTTGGCTACATCCTCTGTACACAGAGATCCTTTAGAAAATAATGAGAAAATACTTCCTCTTACCATGTGTGGTGTCCTCTTGTACAGATGCTTCCACAAGGAAGTAAGAAGGTCCCTACTGTGCACTCAGTGCTGAAGAGAAGTTACAAAAATTGGTGTGATGCAAATGAACCCGTCTCGACATTAAAATAACTACAGGTAGTTTAGGGGTGTTGCTATACTTACGGTGTTTCCTGAATGGATGCAGGCTATGCGCAGAGCGAAGCTGTGGGTTGCTAATGAACTGTATCTGATTGAACCTATGTACTAAACAGAGGGCGTACAGGTGAATTCTTTATGCCTATAATGAGGTGTACTACAGCTGATTTTCAATTATGGTATTGATTCCTGCTAAGGTTGGCAGTTTACATTCAAAAACACAGCTGTACATCAAAGCTTTGAGGGACAGGAATGCCTTCTGTACAAGAATGAGTGATGTTTAGCTGCCAGACGTGTAACTTCTGGACAGAGAATTTGATCAGAGGCTTCTCTAACATAACTAAAGCAGTTCTGGAAAACATTTTTTGGTACTGAAAGAAGGTACTAAGCAGTCTGTCATCAAATAACAGCTTTAGTGATGTGCTTGCAGGAGTTTAGCACTTGTAAAAAGTCTCATCTGAGTAGATACTCAAAGAATTTTGTAATATCTATTTATGAAAGCGAAATTTATTTAAGAATGAGAAATATGCTGCATATAATATATAGGTAATATGGCTGCATGGGTATATGTTGTATAGGTACTGATTTTTTTTTTTTTTGGCAGCAGAAATATGCATGCTTGTGCAGTGAATATGGCTTACTGTGCCTGTGCAGATAAATTGTTTTTGTGTGGACCATAGGTCTGATCTAGTTCTCATCTCACCTGTGCCGCGCTCCTGTTCTCTGTTAGGACAGGCAAAGTGGCTTCTGTTAGTTATAAGATGGGTAACTGTGATGTTGAGACTCAGAAATGAATTTGCTGTACAGTATGTGGTTCTTTTGAAGTCAAGGTGCTAGCAAGCTAAGATTTGTGTTATTAGTAATGTATTTTGAAGAATTGAAGCACATCACCTTGTGACTGTTACTTGAAAATACCTTGGAGTTCATTCTGGGATTAAAAATTTTCACGTAAAATTATTTTTATAATAATCAGAAATCTGTGGGAAATGTGGTTCCTTACCAGACTCTTTTGAGGGAAGAGGAGGAAAGATAGAATTTAACAAAGGCTTTTCTGAATACCTTTCCTGGCCTCTTTATCTTCGGCATATACAGCTTGTATACAAGATCTCTTGGCAAGCAGGATCCAGAAATAGCTTAATAATGGCAATGTTTGCTTTTTTTGAGCTCTGAATAGGGAAGGTGAAAGTGCTTCTTGTTCCGGGATTTCAGTTGCTCTGAGTCTTGGAGAAAGATTTACCAAATAGTCAGGTTTAGTGAAGAACATGCTATGGAAAAGTTGAGTTGCAACTGAAATGCTGACACTTCTCATATGCTTCTGTGACTTTGTCACAGAACGCTGCACAGTTATCAGGAATGAACATCATTTCTAGGTTATGGTTGCAGGGAGTTATACCTGCCTACATTCCGTGGATGATTTGTAACAAAGTTTAAATTTGCTAGATCTCAGTATCACTGGTGTTGGCAACTGTGTGATGATTCAGTCTGAGAGAAAAGCTCAAGACTTCATCCCCACCCAGTTCTTGATGTCTTTAGGAAAACAGTTTGCAACTCAGATATTTAAACCAAGGAAGGCCAAGTCCTGCACACACAGATTAGCTCCCAGAAGGTACTTGGCGCAAGTCTGATAAATATCAAAATATGGTTCTTACCTGCCCTAATAATCCCTGAGACCCAAAGTTTTGAGGGATTTTTGTAGGCAGTGGCCTTTGGGATGTAACCAGATGGGCATAATGGCTACAGGCAGAAGTTCTAAGTCATTCTGGCCTCTTGGGAAGATATTAGAGACAACATATATATAGTTTGGTGTCCTGGTTTACTTGCTGTTATGTAAATGTGCTAGATACAGCTGAAATTAAACAATAGTAGCTATAGAATCAGCTTATAAGACCAATTACCTTATTTATGATATGTTTCTCGCCCCAAATGTATGAGTGGGCATATTTTTTTTGCTGTCTACTAATTTGAATGACAGGTTTGTAAAAAAGTGCCTCAGAATGTATAACAGCATTTTTTTGCTTCAGTCATGATTGAATTTTTATAATCATTTTAGGCATCACTGAAAATAGACGTTTTGAATATCTTTAAATTGTGGTTGTGCATACTCTCATTATAAATTTCTTCAATAGAGAATGGTCTCAGGTAAACTTATTATGTCCCTAAGGGTTTTATTAAGTGATCATTTCAAAGATGGAAACTGTGTGCACATTATGTTAATTAATCCTTAGAAAGCAAATAGCCATGCTTCTAATTTTAACCTGAGAGCAGTGCTGCTTGCTTGCTTTTTTAAAAAACAAGTAACGTCTTTCCATAAAATGCTTTTCATGTGATATGAATCTTTTTTTAAAAGCTTAGAATATGAATTGTACATGCATTGGCTTGTAACCAGTCTCATCCTTACTGCTCCCAGGGCTTATCTGTTGGTCCATCCACAAACTGGCTGTGGGTTGGCAGAGTATCATACAAAGTACTGTTTGATTTAATAGCCATATAAAATGAGTGAAAAAGAGGTTTTGTTATCAGTGTTTTGTTCTTTTCATTATGTTTTCCAGAAGCTGTTGACTCATGGGAGCCCTATCAGGATATTCATTGTTCCAGTAATCTTGAATATTATTTTTCTACCGATTTTAATCTAATTTTTAGGGGTTTCAAAAATAGCCTTAGTGTGTAAATGCTCCTTTAATAAAGAATGATTGTTGTTTAGCGTGGTTACTGTTAAGTTTGTTCGTTTAATCTGTGTATGTGGTACAGGGAATTCTCTTACCCCACCCTGACACCTTTGTTCCCTTTATCTTTTCCAGGTTTTGGTCGGAAGGATGTAGTTGAATATTTACTTCAAAGTGGTGCCAATGTCCACGCACGAGATGATGGAGGCCTTATTCCTCTTCACAATGCTTGCTCCTTTGGTCATGCTGAAGTTGTCAATCTTCTCTTGCGACATGGTGCAGATCCTAATGCTCGGGATAATTGGAATTACACTCCCCTTCATGAAGCTGCCATTAAGGGCAAGACAGATGTCTGCATTGGTAATTTTCTCCCACTCTTCCTGTGACTGACTCATTTTTCACTGTGAAAAATCGAGAACCTTTTAAAGACCATTTTTATTCTATGAAGCCATGGCTGGTATAAGGATTAAAACTAAAAATCTTTCGTAAACTTTAAATTCATATGCCAGTTTTATAGGAAACAAGGGTTTTTTAGATCTATTTTTTATAATTGCCGAAGTATAAACGTTCACATTGACATCATGGGGAAAGAGCTTTAGAGTGATATGATGGAGCTAGATTCTCTTCTACTTCAGCCTAGGCTCTTATGCTGCCTTCTGCTGCTACTCATAGTGCAGTGGAAAAAACAAAACTGGTTGTAATAATGGATTCATTCCGTCTCTGTGTAGCAGCCATGTTAAATTAGTTAAAGGATAGGAGCTAAACTTCAATTATATTGACTACTTGTTTTGCCTACACAGTTCTTACGCATTAGGAAGAGGTACAAAATTAGATATGTGGTCAAGAAATTAAATTTTTGATCATTTACTTTATTAAAGAGCACATCTGGAGAGTTGTATATGTAACATTGCCTGTTTGGCCCCGATATGAGTGCAAGATGCATGGCGTGCTACTGCTGTGTACAGTTTACGGCATAGTCACTTGTGGATTTGAGGCAGCATGCTCTGGAGCTGATGTGAAGTAGCTGCTGTTTTTTGTGGTGTGTCAGTTGCAGTCTTTCAACTGAGATTGCCTCCTGCCAGTCTGTAATTGTTTCATTTCTGCTCTGCTTTTTTCTCATAAAATGTGTCTAGGCGTGTTTCACTAGTTAAACTGTTCACAGATTACATTAAGGAATTCCAACGTTAAAAATTTGAGAGGAGAAGTAGGGATCAGTAACTGGATGTTTCTTTTGTTGCTTGTGGCTTACAGTAAAGATACATCTCAAAAGCTTTGTCTGATAGAATTGTTTTCTCATGGAAAAATTTGGCATTTTGTAGTACTGCTGCAGCATGGTGCTGAACCAACCATCCGGAACACAGATGGAAGAACAGCCTTGGATTTAGCAGACCCGTCTGCAAAAGCAGTGCTGACTGGTAAGTGATAGTCTTTAGATTATGTTATGACTAATAACAGTCAAATGAATGTAGGACAGTATTTTGGGTTTTGTGTTTCTGATGTTACTTTAACTTCTCTCTGTTTTATAATTCTAAATAGAAAATCCCACATGGCCTTCATCATCTCAGTCATGGGATGTGTTCTGGATAAATAGTTTATTGTGCTAGGTCAGTAATGGGATGTCAAATTTTTAGCACTTATGTTCTCTAAAATCTTGGAAGAGGAGAATAAGTTGTGAACTTCACATATATAGATTTTTATTTAACAACTAAAGAAACCTCCTTTTTGCCTTCCAGGTGAATACAAGAAAGATGAACTCTTAGAAAGTGCCAGGTATGCGTGTTTGGAAGTTTTCTGGAATTTAGTTATATTTTCAGAATTGTATGTAATGAATCTTTGTATTGGCTTTTGAGCTGGCATTCCATTTAGATGCTAAGCTTTGGCTGTTACCTGTGAATAAAGCTACAAAAATAGTTATATAAATGCATTTTTTACTTTCCCTTTAATTCTGACGATACAGAAGTGAATGTATTACTTCAGAACAGATTTACTGAACTCTATAGCAGGGAAAAATATAAACATGTAATAAGCCTCTAAAAACTGGAATAAAAATATTTCTTCCCATTTCATGTCTTGTTTTTCAGGAGTGGAAATGAAGAAAAGATGATGTCTCTTCTTACACCGCTAAATGTTAACTGTCATGCAAGTGATGGCAGAAAGGTATTTTTGTTTAAAACCTAATTTAAAATTAATTCACTCTTAAATGCTTCACAGTTGTTGTTCGACCAGACTGTAAGAAAGTTAAACATAGAATCTATCTATTTTCTTTAATATATGTGGGAAAATAAGATTGTACCTCTCTAGCAGCTAGCTGATTTTTCTTGTTTTTTAACCTTAAAAGGACTATGTAGGTATTTCCATCTAGGAGCAATAAACAAACACCTTTTCAATTGGAACTTCTGCTTGACCTTCCTATCTGCAGTGATAGAGAAGGGAGGCCTTTTAATAGATTCTTCTCGCTATCACAAAGAGATACACACAAGCCCCTTATTTTCCATATACCCTAGGCCAGTTGTAGCTGCTGTTTCAGGAGCAAGCTGTTCATCACTATAAGCATTGGTAGAGAACTACATGAAAAATGTTCAAAATTTCCGTTCTAAAAAATCTTAATAGTCTCCTGAGTTCAGCCCCGAGCCTACTGAAAGTTCAGATTATTGAGTATCAGTTTTTGGCATCCTTGTTCTCATTAAGTGTGTGTACTCATTCACTTAAGTTTTGTTTCAATGAGTTTCGGCTTTGTGGTGGGATACTGGGATCTCCAAAACACCTACGCGGGTCTGCTTTTCTCATCTTCTAGTTAGGAGACTCATCCTCTATGAACTGTACAAACCCAGTTGAGTTGGTGGGTTTGTAAAGGAAGAGGGTAAGATTTCTCTTCACTAATGTGTAGCTCTTCCCTTGGTGCTGCTGATGGCTGTGCTTGAGTGGGTTTGCTAGAAAAGATTGTGGAGCGGTTACCTGACTGCTCTGTGGAGGGTGAGAATTTTTAGAAGAGAAGTTTAAGTTTTCCCCACACCCCACTAACTTACTACACTTAAAGATGTGGCTAATAATATCTGTTGATAATTTCTAAACTTAATCTGTTGATTGGCAAGGAGACCTCTCTATAATTAGCAGTCATTGTTTCTAATGGCCATCTTATTTCCCTGTTCACAAGGGACATAGTTTGTCCCAGCAAAGTATTGATGGTTATCGTAGGCTAAAAGACAAAAATGGACTGCAGGACTCAAAAATCCTTTAAAAGGGCCTTCACTGTGAGATTGTATTAGTGATGGAGTCAATTCAGGATTTGTGTTTATGATAACTGCAAGAGTAGTCAGTAGACAATGAACATAGTTATCAAATGTCTGATTCAAGCACTCTTTTTTTAATGTTGCAAGTATTTTAAGGACTTCAGTAACTAGTACTGTTAACAAGTTTTGAAAAAAATAAGTATAAAATCAACCCTTGATTTTGTGTTACTGATTACTTCTACATTCTGTCATTTCAGTCTACTCCTTTACATTTAGCAGCTGGGTATAACCGTGTAAAAATAGTACAACTCTTACTGCAACATGGGGCTGACGTACATGCTAAGGATAAAGGGTAGGTTCATTTTTCCTTTGTTCAGAATAAACAGAATTTGTTAAATATTGAGATGAAGCAAAGAACAGTAATACTGTTTTAACTATGAAGTAATAGTAACCATGAATAAAATAGTAATACTATTTTAACTATTTTTTAACCTGTTATGACAAAAATGCAAAGTGTACAGGCTTAAGAGTCGTGATTCACTAGAATCCAAATTGAGCTGACCATAGAACATGTTGCCTTTTAGGTATCACTAGCCAAATTATTTCTCTCTTGTTTAGTAAAATACATTCATACACCACTGTGAAGTCAGCAAATATTTTGATGATTGAATCAATCTTAGTTTTCTTTCTACTTTTAAGTTTCTGTGCTTCTTTTTGCAAAGAATGTGATAAAAATTGAAGATTTGTTTCCTGGAGTTTTTATTTGGACTACATTTTCAAGCATTTGGTTGTTATGTCAGGAAATGTAGTGAAATATAGACATTAAGTTTATTTAGTTACATAAAATATAATTAAAACGCTATTTTTAATATATGTATTTATGTACTTTAAAGAGTATGGAAAGCAAACTCTTATTCCTCCTTTTTGCTAGGATCACTTCACAGCTACATAAATAGCTGCCTGATCAGACAGCTTTAATTGTCCCCTTGGGGTTGGAATTCACTCTCCCTTACTAGCCCAGAGTGAAAGAATTCACTTTGGGCAGTTTCTCAGTTGCTCCTAAGACCACTGGGTTTGAGAGAGTATGAAGCTGGCTTTAAAACCTCTGTAGCTCTGCTGTTACTGTAGAATATTTTACAGTTACTTAAACATTAGCCGGTAAGACTTCTTTAGTTTCCAAGGGAGAAGATAATCTTTCAGCAATGTTCTTGTGAAGAAGGAAATAATTACTGTCACTTCTGAAAATCCCCTGCAGATAGTTCTTCCTGCTTAGGGTTCCGAGTCGGAGCGGAACCATTTCATTTGCAGTAAGGTGGTACAATTAATTTCTCATCTTCTCATTATTTTAAATGTTCATTGTTCTGAAAAATGCTGATGGGATTTTCTGTGTTCTTCTCCAGCTTCTTATTTCCCCTCAACTTTATTTGAACATCTCTGGTATTATTTTTGTAAAATATTCAAGGTGCAACATGGTGCAGTATAGATGCATTTGGAATTTAAATGTGCGTACTAAGAAAATCACCCTCCCCTTTTCTCTCCTTTATAGAGATTTGGTGCCACTTCACAATGCCTGTTCCTATGGTCATTATGAAGTAACAGAGCTTCTAGTAAAGGTTGGTCTTTGAAGAGATTAAATTGCATATTATTAAATAAGAACATTTTATAATAGACACATGCAAGTTGCTTTTTTTTTTTAATTTTGTATTTAGATTTACAAAAGTTAAGAGAATGATAGATTGCTTATGCTCTACATGTTAGTTAGCGATTATTAAGCTGGAGCTACAGAATCTTCTGCTTGCAAGGAAGCTTTTTCCGTATAAATGTGCTTTCTGTTTTTAACTTTCTCTGCTCCAAAGTTGAATGTTTTTGTACCACCAAGTAAGTACTTCTTACCTCAACCTTCCCACCCTCACCCGAAAAAAAAACCCACCAAAAAACCCCCTGAAACTGAGCAATGTTGAGTTTGACAATAGAAAAATATTTCAGAAGACAGAGTATTAAGAGGTTTTTGAAAAGAATACTGGTAAAGATTGTAAATGTTTTAAAATTAAAAAGTAATCAGTCTTTTGAGGGAATGAACTTCAGAATGTTAGTTCCGGCCCTGAATTGCAGCCTTCACCCCAAAGAAAGAAAAATATGTCAATTTTCCCAATGTAAGTGAACCCTCACAACTGAAGTGGCTTATCTGGATTACGTTAACCTTGAAGGTAAAGTATGATGTGCATTAAACTAGTGGCTCGAAGATGTGGTGTGCAAAAATCTGTGTTGTCCACTAACGGACTTCTGAACTGTGCCCATTCTCAGCTCCTGCAGCAAATTGTGATCATTATAACAGCTGGGGGTATTCTGTTAGATAACTCTAGATGTTTGGATGCTCAGGGAATAGCTGTTTTTCTATCCTGTATGTCTCAGTCCCAACTAATTCCATGTGTCTTTCTATTTTTGTAGCAAAAATTAAGTAAAAAAATTACTAAAATAAGCATATATTGTAGTAAGTATAAATAGTCAATATTTTTTTTTTTTTTACTTCAGAGACCCATTGCAAAGTGAATCTTTACAATTGTGATACTAGACAAAAAAAACCCCTCTTACCTACACACTACTGAGTGTCTTAACTGTTAAGCTAAAGTTGTATTCCGTGTTGGATTTTTGCTCCAGTGAATCTTGAATTATTTTTTGCAAAGCACTGCAGCTTTAACAGGAGTGTTGGGAAAGAGCATGTCCTATCAGACTTGCTTACAGAATTCAAGGTGCATACAAAATGTTACTGGAGAAGCATTATACAGATACTAATCATCCAAGAGTATTACTTGCAGAACCTTGTACTTAAATGTTTGAATTGAAGTTAACTTTGAGTGCCTATCTCCTTCTGGATATCTTGGCTTTCATATCTTGGGAGCTATTCACAGAACACATATTTATCTTAGTACAACTATTCACTCTAGGCTTTTTGTAGAGCAACAAGAAACAGGAGCTTGCTCAAAGGTGATGTGGAGTATATGAATTAGGCTTTTTCTCTGATTTGACCTGTGGCAGAGCTACTGTCCTTTTAGAGATGCTGGAGAAAGCCTGAAGAGACTAGCCAGCCTTTGGCTTTTTTGAATGTACCTGTGAGACACTAGAGGATTAAAAGCTGCAATGTGTTGAAGTGTTGTGTTATATTGAAAATGAACCTCTGGACAATGTCTTGGATACAGTTTGCATAGAAGTATTGATTTTTATTTTAACAGTCTACTGCATTGAAACTAATGACAGAAGTCTTTTTCTAATCATCTGGTTTTGATATTGCATCTTTTTTACCCGTTTCCCTTTCAAGCATGGAGCATGTGTGAATGCAATGGATCTGTGGCAATTCACCCCTCTGCATGAAGCAGCTTCTAAGAACAGGGTGGAAGTATGTTCTCTTTTGTTAAGTTATGGTGCTGACCCAACACTGTTGAACTGTCACAACAAAAGCACCATTGATTTGGCTCCAACACCCCAATTAAAAGAACGATTAGCATGTGAGTATAAAGTGAGATCAGTTCTACAGTTATAGATTGTAATGTGTACTTAGGTTCCCTAGACAGTGACCTGCCAGAAATCAGATTTGGAAAATGCTTATGCTTTCAAGCAGTTGTGGAATGTTGGACAGTGCATTTCACTGTTTATAATTTGAGATTGCTAGATTTTCTGAATGTAGGGATTTAAAATAATTTTATTGTCAGTTCTATAGTCATGTGGTTGTGATGGGGTTTGTAGCATTTCTTCCCTGAATACACGCTTTCCCTCACGACCTTGCCAGTACACTTTCATTTTCCATACTTGCTCCTGTCATTCCATCAAGACTGTTGAAATACTCATTTTTATTCCACTGTGTTTTGTTTGAAGAAAAGAAAAAACATAACTGTTTAGAATGCTGAATGTGTTTGAGTATGCCACAATCACTGAAAGTTCAGAGAAACTGATGAAAGGCATTGATTTTTGTCCAACAAACTTAAGGAATTGAAAAGAATGCCCTCAAATTCTGTCCTTCTGTGGTCAAACAATAACTTTCTGTGATGCATACAAAAATTACCAGTAAATACTACATTAGCCTTCATGTTAGCATCTAGAAATGGTTTTCCAAAGACAGGTCAGAAGTAGAGATTTATATATGCTTGAATTGGTACATATGCAAAGAGTGGAACTTAGATCAGTGGTGAGTGAAATAGATATTGTTCAGCCAGTTTGGATGTCTCTAGCTTTGGTTTAGAAACAGAGTACATTCCTGTAGCATTTTGACTTAGCTAACAAGTTCTGTCAAGTGATGTAAAAACTTAAGTTTGAGTTGGAATTGTCTGCACCATGGTCTTCTGAATAAAATGAATATTTTTATCTAACTGAAAGAAACAATCCGCTTGATCCGTCTCGATTTAAGGAATGTAACCTTCTGGTATGTATTTCTTTTTAAAGATGAATTCAAAGGTCACTCACTGCTACAGGCCGCAAGAGAATCAGATGTGGCTCGTATAAAGAAACATCTTTCTTTGGAGACAGTGAACTTCAAGCATCCTCAAACACATGAGACAGCATTGGTAATATCTCAAGATTTATTAATTATTTTGCATATTTTGTGGCTGACAAACATACTAGATAATAGTTTAGAACTAACAACTTTAGTGTCAAACAGTGTAATTCAGACCAACCTGGAATATCAAGTGTCTAGTTAAACAAACACTGTTGATTAATACTTTGTTCTTATGGTTAATGTTAAGCCTAATCTAAATTGCCTGTTTAATTTACGTTGTCTAAATGACTGTTTTTCTGCAGAACAGTCTAGTTTTAAGCAACAGTAAGCTACGTATGTTAGCTTTGTTTGTAAAGCTTGAAGGTTTCCAGCAATTACTGGAGAGGGAGCTCTCGAAAATACCAGAGTAAATCCAAAATCCCGTGTGGAATCTCCCGAATTAATAAGCTTCTACATGTTTGGGATGTTTTTTTCTATTGACTTTGCACACAACAAGCTCTTAACTGCCAGCTGATTGGCAAGCAGTAAAACCTGTATACTCCTAGCCAGTTGTTAACGCTACAGTTCTTAATGTTCTCAGCACTGTGCTGCTGCATCTCCATATCCTAAGAGAAAACAAGTATGTGAATTGCTGCTGAGGAAAGGAGCCAACATCAATGAAAAAACAAAAGAGTGAGTGGTTACAAATGAATACTCCTAAGTGTTTAGAAGATTTTGCAAAATACATTTTTGAAGTATTTTTTCTTTTTTTTTTTTTTTTTTTTTTTAAAGCTTCTTGACTCCTCTGCATGTGGCATCAGAAAAAGCTCATAATGATGTTGTTGAAGTAGTTGTGAAACATGAAGCTAAGGTAGGAGTTACTATTCATACTTTTCTGTTGTTGTTGAGGTTTGTCTACTATATAGGTTTTCATACCATGAGAATGGACAGCTGAGTAGACAGACTTTTCTAAAATAGTTCATTCTGGAAGGTTGTAGATTTATACACTTAAGACGTAGGCCATCAGTACGGCTCTATACATTAAGATACCATCATTTTTTTGGTCCTATTTTATAAGAAATGCGGATGTACTTCTCACTGATTACTGAAAGCTTGTAGAGTGTCTTATTCAGTGCTTCATTATCCAGCAGTAGTAATTAAATGCTTCAGGAAAAAAAAAGTAGGGGGTATATATGAACAAAAAGAGGCTAGACTGAACTGTGTAACAGGTAGACTTTGTGATTTGTGCAGTAAAAATTAAAGTGAAGGCAAAATGTTAAATCATAGCCCAGTGTTTAGTTCAAATTTCCACAAAAAGAGCAAATGAAAAAGAGATACTCTCTGTAATGCTTGAATCCTCCAAAACTAGGACTTGAATCTCTCTCTCATGGAAATGTGGTTACAGCCTGACTGCTGTGAATTTTCCAAAGCAATGATCCAAACCAGAGGAACAGTAAGGAATACAAGTAACTTTTGGGTGCAGAGTTTTAAATTGTTAAATACACCTTGACTGAAACACATAGAAAGTCCTCACCCTGAAAAACTACAATAAGCCAATGCAGGTAAAAGCTGTTCTACATGCTGCCACTGAGGATTTGTGCTGCCACGAGCAAAATAATGGCCTACTTCTGTACGTGGTAAAATTGCTGCAACTCTTTGTTTGTGCTGGATTAATCGCATGTCTCTAAAAGGGGGCTATTCTTCCTCAGTAAATGTAGTTACAACTTCATGAACTGCTTTCATTTAAATTTCATCTTTTGCAACGTCATGACCTTTAGAAATATGCTGAATATGTTCTTTTAATTAAACTAAGAAGAATACTTGTGAAACTCTCCCAGTCAGCAATGAAAACAGCTTTAATGTTAAGTTTTGATGGTGATATTTCTTGTCTGTGTTATTTTTAGGTTAATGCATTAGATAATCTTGGCCAGACCTGTCTTCACAGAGCAGCACATTGTGGTCATCTTCAGACATGCAGGTTGCTGTTGAGTTCTGGATGCGATCCCTCCATTGTGTCTCTGCAGGGCTTTACAGCCTTACAAATGGGGACTGAAAGTGTGCAACAGCTGCTACAAGGTACAATTGATTTATTCAAGATCCACTTCTGAAGTAATGTACTTCATTTTACCTGATGTTTCAAGGGCTGTCAAGAAATAATAGTGAACACAAGTCCAAAAAAAGTACTTTCTCCAAAAGACAGTGCTGAGTACTGGGTTGTGCAGTTCTTATTCCATAACCATGTGCATAGGGAGAGTGCCTGCTCTAGGTGTAGTTAACAATATCAGTTACTCTCTGGTATTCAGCTACACAGATCGTCAGAGATGCTCAGAATATTTAATGGTATAGCCATCTGGAATAGTTTGGAAAAATCCTGATGTAGGGAGTTGGGGATCTTGTAAGTAGAAAATGAGTTTCCAAGCCGCTTTGCAGTTGTGAGCAGAGGCAACAGGGTACATGGATTTTCAAGAGTAAGGTTTGGATAGTATACACATAGGTAAGCTTCCTGATATAGTCTAATTCTGAAACTGGAATAAGAATCTTTAGTTGGTTCCACAGTACTTCAAAGTGGATAGGTAGCATGTTGCTAAAGGCAGCTTTGCGAACACTGTTAGAGCTTATAGCTACAGTTGTAGATAGTAAGAAAAGACAAAACTTGTCTATAACTGGTTAACTTTTTTTCAAGGGAAATCCTTGAAATACTCAAATGATTTACTGTCTTAACAAATTTCTTCAACTACGTACACTTACCTGTCATACAACCTCATTTATTTTGCAGAAGGTATCCCATTAGGTAATTCTGATGCAGATCGACAGTTGCTGGAGGCTGCAAAGGCTGGAGATGTGGATACTGTAAAAGTAAGCTTAAACCTGTCCTAAAAATAAGAGGGAATCATATCCCAAACTGTAATTTCTTAAAACAAGCAATCAAACAGCCCTTCACTGACTGCTTTAGAGTTGTGATCCCGGTCCTAAAATCTCTGGATTGCACAAGTATTACAGATAACAAAATGTAATGTTCAGCACCTCCAGAAGTTTGTCTTGTATAAAAAGTATACATAAGAAGTCACAGTGTGTGGATTTGGGAGGAGGGAGTGTTTGGTTTTGTTTTTTTTTTTCTTGGGACACAATCTGTGAAAAGTAAAGGTTTTACGTAAAAATAAATTAATAAAAAAACTTCAGTGACAACAGTTTTTCAAAATTAGTTGTCTATAATATTTTATGACTAAATTAAGTGTGCCAACACTATATATAGTGAAGTATGTTTTGTCTTGGGGATTTCACAGAAACTATGTACAGTTCAAAGTGTGAACTGCAGAGATATTGAAGGACGTCAGTCTACACCACTTCATTTTGCAGCTGGATATAATAGGGTGTCCGTTGTCGAGTATCTTCTTCAGCATGGAGCTGATGTGCATGCAAAAGATAAGGGGTAAATACTCAAATCTGTTTTTTTTCTTGGCAATTGCAATTGCTGATATCTGTCACCTCTTTAGTATTGCTAGCTGGTAAGCATCCCATCTTTCTTCAGACATTCAATTCTTTTTTATTTTCATGAAAAGTTCTGTTAGAATAAAGATGTTCAGAATACCCACAAAAGTATTTTGCAGTACTTAAGACTGAATTTCTCTGGCCCTATGTTTTTACTTTATTCAGTGCCACTACTGATTGCGTTTTTACCACTTTGGCAGTAGATATTCGTACTCTATTAGACTATTGTGGAAATCTTAAAAAAAAAAAAAAAAAATATGGTTTGATTGTTGAAGGTGCATTGTTTTTTAAGTTTATATCACTTTGTGAAAAAAAAACCCCGATTTTTAAAGAGAACTTTTCTCTGTTTTTAATTTTTTCCAGAGGACTTGTCCCTTTACATAATGCTTGCTCATATGGTCACTATGAAGTTGCAGAACTGCTGGTTAAACACGGTGCAGTTGTCAATGTAGCTGACTTGTGGAAATTCACTCCCTTGCATGAAGCTGCAGCAAAAGGAAAATACGAGATTTGCAAACTCCTGTTGCAGGTATTACATATGCTGGAGAGAGATTACTTTTTCTTTCTTTCTTGTTCAGTCTGAAATGTGATTTGACTTCTTTGAGAAATTGATTTGTGTTTTGTGGTTTCTAAATGACTGTAGTTAACTGTGTTTTCAGTAAAAGGGATACTATTAGCAACTACGTTGTCCTTTCTCACACAGTAAATGGAAGGCTCTCTGTGAGGGATTCAAGTATGTGTCAGAATATTTGCGCAATAAGGCTAAGATGCCTAAGGCGCAATGTGTTTATTTTACTTACATACTGATCACATTTTTTGATGTGCACAGCATGGAGCTGACCCTACAAAGAAAAACAGAGATGGAAATACTCCTCTAGACCTTGTTAAAGATGGTGATACTGATATTCAAGACTTACTTAGAGGAGATGCAGCTCTACTAGATGCTGCAAAGAAAGGTTGTTTGGCCCGAGTGAAAAAGTTGTGTTCACCTGACAATGTCAACTGTCGGGACACGCAAGGACGGCATTCAACACCACTACATCTAGCAGGTCAGTGTTTTAATTAACTGGTTTGATCGGAGTTATTAGTTACTGTGGCTAAAATTTCGATGTCTAAGCAAGTTTAAAGTGTAGCCTCAACCTAGAGGATTCCGTGTTTTCTCTTTTTTTTTAAAAAAAAAAAAAAGGCATTTTATGCGTATTAATCTTGTGTTTCTCTTCTAAACTGTTTAATGACTTTAATTTCCTATTCTCTCTAGCCAAAGAGGATCTTTTATTGTTTAGTGACAGAGGTTTTAAAACCAAATACTCTTAAATAGGGTGAAGCTGTCTTCACTAATAGATACTACGCTGTCTTCACCGGGATTGACATCTTAACTTTCAAGTAATTTAAGTGAATTATTACTTCTCTACACTCTAGTGAGGATTTTTTTTAATATGTTCTGTTTGTTCTGTTTATGCTGTCCTTTTGCAACTTTCCAGCTGGTTACAACAATTTGGAAGTTGCAGAGTACCTGTTACAGCATGGAGCAGATGTGAATGCACAGGATAAAGGAGGTTTGATTCCTCTGCATAATGCAGCATCTTATGGGGTAAATATCTCAAACTTTCTGAGATTTTATTTATTTTTAAAATAAATAAATAGAAGTGATACATTTCATTGACAGCATTGTGAGCCAATACTCTCTAGAAAGCTTTTGCGTTGAGTTGTAATGAAATCTTATTTGTAAAGTGCAAAAAAAAAAAATTTGATCCTAGTCAGCTTATTGTGTAGGTAAAGACTCTTGAATTGGTAAAGTCATGGTTGGAGTTTACAGAATTGAATTTTCTGAACATGAACACTTAGAAAGGCAACAGCCTGAAAGGTGTTCCAAAAAATGCGTTTTCTTACCTGTGCCAGGCAAATTTTATCAGCAAGATCTCATTTTCACTTATTTGGCTGGTATTGAGACAGTAATTGTTTTTCTGGACTTCCTGGATCTTGTGCTTGGATCAAGTCTTTAATCAAAACAGTTGGAGTACTTTCCAAACTGGAAGTTCAAATTCAGGCTTTTTGCCTTCAGATTCCCCTGGATTTGGGATTCTGTTGTAGTCTGTCCTTTTTGCACAAGAGAAGAAATCTTAACTTTTTACTCTGATGTTATAGGTGAGGAAGAAAACACCTTGTTTTAATACTTTTTTTAATTGTAATTAAAAGGTAAATGTATTCTAATAAAATTCAGAATGAGGATTACAGGGAAGTATCAGTAATAGTTCTGAGTCAGTTTAATACACCGTAGTACCTTGGAATTTAACAGTTGTTTTTATTTTCCAGCATGTTGATGTAGCAGCTTTACTTATAAAGTATAATGCATGTGTGAACGCTACGGACAAATGGGCTTTCACACCTCTGCATGAAGCAGCCCAGAAAGGAAGGACACAGCTTTGTGCTTTGTTACTGGCGCATGGGGCTGATCCTACTCTGAAAAACCAGGAAGGACAAACACCATTGGACCTGGTCACTGTAAGTGATGAGGCTCTTCTTGGGAAATCTGTACTTACCTGCCTTCTGTGGCAGTTCATTTAAAAACTATCCTTTAAAAAAAAAAATAGTAATACAGCAACTTCTGCAAAACTGTGGTTTCTCTTGTGTTTATATGTGCCTGGTAAGGAAGGTCTGTAGAGCCTTTATAAGCCATCTGTATTTTTGTGCTCAAGGCTTCTTATTTCAGAATGAAGTGGGAGTAAAAAAAAAAAAGAATACCACACACCAACAAAAGGAATTAATACTTATAATTTGATGCTTTAATTTGGTACTTACAGTTTGACTAATACAAAAACTGGCCATAAAATGTAAGAAACTTCGTAGCCACATAAATTTAGGAAACTATCTGGCTGTTAAGTTTTGGGTGGGATTTTTTTAAGTATTATAATACAGTTCAACGCTACACTCACTGTAACAGTTTTGTTTCATAAATATTGGTTGCCAGTAGAAGCTTTTGTTCGTTTTTCCTAGAAAATGAATTCTGTTTAACTATCCCTGAAGTTTTTTTAGAAATATCCAAGTCTTTACTTTTTACCTTATTACAGTTTTTGTTTATAAACATTTTACAGTTTCATGTATGCTGTTGGTACAAAAGGCCACTTGTAAACTGCATTGTAAAATCCGTATTTTTCCAATATGCATTTATTTATTTTGCAGTATACTTAAGAAGTCTGGAATAATGTTAATGCATTCCAAGAAAAAAACATTGTGTAAAAGTGTTCCTGTGTTTTAATAAATTGCTTTCTGCTGTTTAGGCAGATGATGTCAGCGCATTATTGACAGCGGCAATGCCTCCTTCCGCCTTACCGACTTGCTACAAACCTCAGGTTATAAGTGTGTCTCAGACTACAGGTTCTACAAGTGATTCCCTGTCTTCTGTTCCATCCAGTCCATCCAGTCTGTCTGCTGCAAGTAGTCTTGACAACTTGTCGGGTAGTTTTTCTGAACTTCCATCTGTTGTTGGTACAAACAGTGCAGAGGGAGCTACTGTTCTGGAGAAAAAAGAAGGTAAGGCTTTCTCAGGAGTGATTAACATTTTCTACCATACGGTAAAAAGAATACACAAGTGTAAAGTTTCCCACATATGCACACAGCTACTATGACATATGCAGTATCCATATTCCTTATGATGTCCTTAACAAGTAACAAAAGTCTAAAAGTCTTGTAGTATAAGATTTTAGTACTTTCCCCTTACAGAATCTTTAAAATGTCCCTTTTTTGCCGTACAGAACCAAAATGGTGAATTGTGTTTGAAAAGAAAAGTCAAATGAAATTTGGCTTCATACCAAGCAGTATTTTACTATAAACTTTATCTAGTTTTTAAGTGGCTATTCTTAGATCAGCTATCTTGAAAAGGTTACTTCAACCTTTAGTTCTCAAAATATTTTCTGTTTGCACATGCATTTGTGGTAGCTAGTTAGTTGCTTAGCTCGTGGAAGCATGAAGACTGCTCTTGGGAGGGGTAGAAATCTTAGAGTGCTAGGGTAGATTAAGTAATAGTTGCCACTGGTTAGTGATGCAGATATTTATTCCTCATCTTCAGAAGACCAGGAATTTCTGTCTTTCTCATTGCCACGAACTGAGATCTGTTTATTTTAATTTACAACACATGTATGAATGTTCATTTTGAATTTTTCTTCTTACCCAGTTTCAGGTGTAGATTTTAGCATAAATCAGTTTGTGCGAAACCTTGGCCTTGAACATCTAATTGACATATTTGAGAGAGAACAGGTACGTAGCTATATTTATTTCCAGATACTCAGCTAGAAAGCAAGGGAATAAATGCTGACTGTTTAGAATAACGTAATAAGACAGATTTAAAACGAGTGAATGTCAGGAGGAGTGGAATGAAAGAAAGGAGTGTAACTGGATTTTTTTTTAATTCATATATACTATATATATTAAAATATATGTATATATAAAAAACTGGGGGCAATAATGTCTATATCAGTTTGAGAGTGTAGGCCTGTTTTCTTTCGGTAGTATAAATGGTGGAGTAAATAAGTAGTCAGTGTTGCTTAGTAATTTCTGGTTTTGTTTCTGTTGGATTGAATACATCTAGAAAATTGTATTTCTCAATCAGAAACATGATTGTTGAAAGCAATACAAGTTACACGATTATAGTTTGTAGCGTATTTATTTGAAGAAAAAAGTTTGGAGAAAACAGTTGAGTAAAAGTGAAGTATGAGAATAATACACTAAAGACTTCAGTATTCATGTTCTTTTCACACTTGCTTTTTATCTCAACTATTGTGAGGTATATTTTCACTGTCATTGGCAGCTGTTCTAGTCTGTTTATGCTGTTGTACAAAATAATGGTGTTGCTTTCATTATAGATAACACTGGATGTATTGGTTGAAATGGGACACAAAGAATTGAAGGAAATTGGAATTAATGCTTATGGCCATAGGCATAAAATCATTAAAGGAGTTGAAAGACTCATTTCTGGACAGCAAGGTATATGCTTGTTTCACATTATTATGTAACACTGCCTTTACAGAATCCATTTTTATAAATGCTTTAGATGATTCCAAGTTGTATCTCATTAAAAAGAATTGATTAAACTTGTCCTAGAAAATGGCATTTCAAATTATAAGAATGTCTTCTGACTTGAAACATAAGCACTTCTATTTGTGCTGTGAATTACTGCGAATCTTGCCTTTCGATTCTCTAATTTACTTATTTTTTCTTTGTGATAGCTATTTTGTGTTTGCTTAGGTATTAAGTGTAGATCTAGTGCAAAATGATTTTAAGGTTTTTGAGGTAGGGAGTATTTACCTTTATTGGAGCACTCTGGAGAGCAGACCACATTTCTCTATTGATGGGTTAGGGCTTGTTACGTACTGTTGCATTGGGTTCTGCAAAATTATACTGGTTTTGCTCTCTCAGAAAGACAGCTGAAATTCTTATATATACTTTTCTTTACAAATGCAGTTGGTGTGCTTCCTGTGAACCAAAATTAACATAATTGCTTTGTTTAACAGCTTCAGCTTGTATTGAAGTTTATGCTAAAGCCTCTTTATTTGTGCAGCACTGTTGATACCAGCATAATCCTGGGAACAGTATGCTTCATTTAACTATGGCTGCATAAGAGACAAAAAAAACCCAAACCTTTTTTTCCTCCTTGCCTCTCAGAAACATCACTTACTGTTGTTTTCCTGTGTTTCATAGAAATTGAACAAATTAGTTAGAATTGGTAGGATTTTTTTTGCCTCTTGAGACACCATCTGTGAGTTCTCATTCTAAAATCTGCAGTCCATACTAATGAGAGTCACTATCCCAAGCAGAGTTTACTCTTGTTGAGAGAGTGATTGATCAGTATACACAGATCAATGAAAATGATTGCTGTTGATCTGCATCCAGACCCAGCTGCTGTGCTTCTCATGGCATTTATAGTGTGTGCATGGTAACATATGGGTAGAGCTTGTAAACAGAGATGCTGAAAAACTTTGTTTGAAACTAATGAAATGATTTGAGGGATCGCACTTTGACATCTGCAAAAATGTATGTGGCTGATGGAGGGCAATTGGTAATCTCTGCCTTCCGTAGCAGCTAACCTCTTCATCTTGTAAACTGAGTTCTGAGAAAATGGTCCCTTTAAAAAGAAAAATGTCTTACTGGTTATCATTCCAAATCAGCAGTCTTAAAGTTCTGAAACTGTTGTGTTTTGTTATATTTACAGGACTTAACCCATACCTGACTCTAAATACTTCTGGTAGTGGAACTATTCTCATAGATCTTTCCACTGAAGATAAGGAATTTCAGTCAGTAGAAGAAGAGGTATGCTTTCCTTTAGTAGAAATAACAATACCGAGAGACTACAAAGTAGTAGATAAATTAGTATTGCTAGACAATTTAACAGTGCATTAAACATCCCTAAGCCTCAGAAAAACTTGCATAAGAATACTTCAGATTTCCAACTTTGACTGCACCACTTATAATCTGTGTTTATGACATCTATAATTTTTTTCTTACTGCAAGCAGTAATAACATAAGTATTTTTAAAACCTCTACTATATAGCAAAGTTCTTTGATATAACATAGAAATTCTATACTACCAATAGCCTGTCTGTTATACACAGCTGTAAGTCACTTCTTCCTTCCGAAGTGTCATAATCACACAGAAAAAAATTCTGAAGAAGCAATATTCTGAATAGATTATTGACAATTTTTTTTCAATTTGAAAACTAGACCATGGACAATTCAAGATACTTTTTTTTTTTTTTTAAATCATTAAACCTGTTCATGTGCATCCACAAAATCTGGCATTACTTAACATACAGTCATTGCCTAAAAATTTCTTGTATGATTTTTATTATTATTATTTTTTTAAGATGGAATTAGTTCTTTTGATTATTTGACTGTGTGAAGGATGTGCATTTTGAATGTGTTCTGAAACAAACAGATCCTGCTTAAAATTCTCAATTTTCAGATGCAGAGTACTGTCCGAGAGCATAGAGATGGAGGACATGCTGGCGGAGTCTTCAATAGATACAATATCTTAAAGGTAGCTGTTGCATTTTTATGGTCAATGGTTACACCTTTAGAGTTTTGACTGAAAATAAAATGTCCATAAAATGTTCTGCATTTGTTTGTTGAGTTCCATAATGTGAAAAGATGTGCCGTTCTGCGACATGCACAGGAAAAAGATCATCTTCCAGGGAAATTCAGAGAGTAAGATTATATGGGAAAACTGCATATGGGTTAATAGTCAAAAAAGATAGAAGGTTTTATAGGAAACAAAAGAAGGTTTCTGTTGAGGGAATGGCAGGAGAAAAAACAGCAAGAAGTGAAAGCAAAACTCTTGAAGCCTAGAAGTAAGGCTACCTGTTTTGGCTTGATTTAATGCCAAAAAAGCTTAAAACATGTGGCAGTAGACAACCTTGCTTTAAATAATTTAGTGGAATTTTGGTTTCCATTCTTTTTTTTTTTTTTTTTTTTTTTGTTCCCCTGAAGAAACAGTCAGTTTCATTAAAACGATAGAGATTTTGATTTACAAGTAAGTACTACTAAGTTTTATTCTGAACCTATGTTACAGTTCTCCCAGTAGAATCGATATGCTATATCTACACACATAAGGCTTTGCCAATGTCCAGCATGCCTCTGCAGAGAGTACATAATTCACTTTCTTTTAAAAGCATGCTAGAAGTCTTCATAGAAGACACGTCTTAATTTACTAGATGATCTTTTCACTAGTGGTTTGGGATCAACCTGTGTTTGGAGTGATACTCAGGTAGAATTGTGACTAAGCCTGCTAAATTTAAACTAAGAAGTATTGCTCGATAGATGTTTAAAATGAATTGATGCTTAATTAAGCATATAATTAAAATTTACTTAAGTTACGCTACAACAATCAACTTCTGCAGGATAAGTTAGAGAATTTGTTTCACTGAGTTTTAAGGAAAGAATTCTTGTTTAAGTGGCAGTGTAAGTGTACTGTAGTATAGCTGCTATAGGTTAAACATCTGTCAAGTAAAGCAAACAAGTTTTCAGTTTCTGGGCAGAACTTACATTTTTGACTGTTTCAGATTCAGAAAGTGTGCAACAAAAAACTATGGGAAAGATACACTCACAGGAGGAAAGAGGTCTCTGAAGAGAATCATAACCATGCTAATGAAAGGATGCTGTTTCATGGTAAGATATTGAAAGGCACCTTAGGAACTCGTTTCACCATCAACGCTCTTTATTGGAGGGTTTCTACTAGCTAAAATAAAGTAAATTTTCTCAGTGGAAGTAGGTTCTAGGTTTTGCATGAGTCTTATATGAACAAGTGTTTGTATATGTCACAATGAGGACATATAACACACTGCATCTTTCTTCTGAAATTTGCGTCTCCTTGTCTCTCCCTAAAAGACACTTCAAAGTTCTAAGTGAAAACATTTTAGCAATTATGAGTGGAGATTAAAGGGTGTGCCTCCTCCTTGGTTAAGTTACTAATTCTGTTTTATCAGCTGTATGACCAAAATGATTAAGAGTCAAACTTCATTCTGCTATGGGTTGTTTCGGTGTTTGGGTGGGATTTCCTGGTTTTATAAATTGATAATTTAATATCAATAAATTGATAATTTAGTTCTTGTTCATCAGTCCAGAAGATAGCTTATGATTAGCAAATTAAAGCCAATTGAAAGCTCTCCTGTGCACAAATACGTAGTTTGTCCTGACAAGCAAATTAAGCAAGTTCACAGTACATCCTTACAATGAAAGCTTCATAGTTCCCAGCATAATACATTACTGTTGGAAGCAGCAATAACACAATAATTAACTGCTTGCCCAAACTTGCAGATAATCTAAATCCTGTCTTTTGACTGTGGTCCGTACCCCTGTAAGAGGAAACGGCCTCTTAATGGAATGACCTGTCTTTAAAGGAAAGACTTTTAAATTAGTTAGATAGTAACAAAATTATCCCTGGAACAAAGCAATTTAATGCTTTATGAGTGTTCTATTATTATGGTTTTTTAAGTCTTTATATAATTTTTTTTAAGGATTAACATATGTCTAACCACATGCCACTTGCAGAAGATGACAAGCAGTTGTCATAGGTTTTTCTCATTCTCATCTGGAATATTCTTCTGCTTCATATATGGTTTTATCATCTTTAGGCTGGAGGATAAGGCTTTGGATTATTTTCACTGTAATTCCCAACATAACTCTGAAATGCCATGTTCTCTTAGAACAGCTTTTCTCTAAAGATGCTTTCATATTTATATATACTGTTATAAAAATCCTTACTAAAAAACCCTGCGCTTGTTGTGAAAATTAATAGGTATCGGGTGTCTTGAGATGCAGAATCCAACCATTTTGAACAGATTATTCTTCAAGGCTAAATTTTATGACCATTGCAAGTAAATAAA
The DNA here is from genome assembly GCA_008921705.1 of Burhinus oedicnemus. Taxonomy (NCBI): domain Eukaryota; kingdom Metazoa; phylum Chordata; class Aves; order Charadriiformes; family Burhinidae; genus Burhinus; species Burhinus oedicnemus. The sequence goes on from VFFE01007811.1 coordinate 856,282, forward strand.
TATTGGTTTACATTTACTGCTTTGTAAATGCAATCTACTTAGTGTTAGGAAGAAGGCGGAATTTGTGTAGCAATGCATTCAATGAATCTTGGTTAGAATGAAGCTCTACCAAAAGAAGTGCAGATTCATAGAGCCTTCCCTTGCAGCAGGAGTTGTCTTGGATATTATCCTTTGTAAAGCTTTGTTAAAAACATACACTCACCAGCTACTGTCATTTGTAGAATACCTCTAGCAAATTGGCTGTGTAAATCTGAGGTCAGAATTTCTGGAGACCGGTTTCCTTGGATGGGTAGGAAAAACTGTACAAACAAAAAGTTGGGAAGAGATGATTGAATTGTGACACATACAAAAATCTGTATACTGTATTTTCAATGTTTTACTTCCTTTCTCTTAGGCTCCCCATTTGTGAATGCAATCATTCACAAGGGCTTTGATGAGAGACATGCCTATATAGGCGGCATGTTTGGAGCTGGTATTTATTTTGCTGAAAATTCTTCCAAAAGCAATCAATATGTGTATGGAATTGGAGGTGGCACTGGATGCCCAATTCACAAAGACAGATCTTGTTATGTTTGCCACAGGTAAGTCATTCAAAAGAATGTGATTTTGCCTTTGTATGTAGTGTTATAGACCATGAAGTCAGCAGAGTCTCTTTCTGAAGAAAGATTTGCTTGGTAACCAAACCTCCTCAGCACTCTCTGTATTCTAGGCCTGATAGAGACTTTCAGAAAACTTTGATATTTAAGTTTTAAAGAACCTTTAACCATCGTCAGTACATTTTACCAAACCTTTGCCCTTAACTTAGTGTAAAAATCAGACTCGAGTAGCTGGAGAGTGAAAAGGATCTGCTAGATGCTTGTGTGAAAGATGCAGCAATATGAGGGTTTAGTCCATTGCCCATTACAGAGAAAAGAAATACAGCGTCTGAGTACCACTGATATTCAATTTGAGGAGGATGTACTTTATAACAGTCAGCCCCCCCATCACTGCTGCTTCAAACACTAAAATACAGATGTGGATTTGTGGACTCTACCACTAACTGAGTTCTTAAATCCATTTTTCTGCAGAAAATGTCTTATTGACACCATCAGTTCAGAATAAAGTTACTCTTACTTCATGGGGTTAGTTGTGGTAGTGGCCATCATTTCAACCAGGAGAATATTTTGTGTGTTTGTGTGCATACTGGTTTGCATTGGTATCACAGGGATAAGGTCGTTCTTCCAGTTTTCTTCCTTGAGTCTGTGCCCCTTTTTGTATTGCTTACTCTTTTTTGGCCCTCTCAAATAAAGAGAATGATCTTCTAGAGTTATAGAGGATGTCAGAGTCTTTTCATGCCTTCTGAAGTTTTGAATAAGAAGTTTTTTTAATTTGTCTTGTGTGAAGAGTTAGAAAAGCAAAAGTCTTGGCTGAGAAAAATGGTACATAACATTGATCTACAAAAATGCTGAGATTCCATTGCCGTTGCAGTAGTACACGTGTAAAGAAATAAGTACCCTTGTTCTGTCTTATTATAATGGAAACAACATAACATTCACACATGTTAGTATGAGGTATTTTGTGTTGACTAGAGTTTGCACTCGGCCTTGATGTTGATTTGGCTGATACAAATCTAGTGTTAGAACACAAGTGAATTATGTTGTTAGTATGGGGGGGGGGGGGGGAGGGAGGGCACCCTCCAAAAACTTTAAAAAAAAAAAAAAAGAAGAAAGAAAAGGGGAAAAAAAACCCACAAAAAGGTAGTGACAGTCTTTGAGTACATTGTTAAGCATGCTGTTTCCAGTAATTAAGATAAACATTTTTCAGTGTTACTACCAACTCTTTCCTCAGGCTAAAGAGCTTTTCCAAAGGGAGCATAACTTCTGTCCTTGAAAACAGAACCTCAAAATTTTGTGAACTACAAAGAGTGACTAAAGTGGCTTTAAAATTCCACTGTTCTCCTCAAGTAAAAGTTTCAAATTACAAAGATAGTCTTTCTGACTTTCTTCGCGAGCGTCTTGTATTCATTATCCCTTTTTCCCTTTTAACACAGGCAATTGCTGTTTTGCCGTGTAACACTGGGCAAGTCTTTCCTGCAGTTCAGTGCTATGAAAATGGCTCATTCTCCCCCAGGACATCACTCAGTTACTGGGCGACCCAGTGTAAATGGATTGGCACTGGCAGAATATGTCATTTACAGAGGCGAGCAGGTAAACAGGTTTTTGGTTTGGTTTTTCAGACCTTTTTTTTTTTTTTTTTTTAAAGGCATGTAATGTGTTGGAGGTTTTTTCTTACTTTCAAGGTGCGAGGACTTGATTTTGTCTTAAAACAAATTCCAGCTGTGGTTGCAGGTGGTAGGATCCATGTTTCCTGAATGCTTCAAGCATTTTACCTTTTACATTTGGCGTTTTTTTCATTGGTATTTTTTCCCCTCTCTAGCAAACATTCTGAATTTATCCAGAAAATGAAATCATAATAAAGAACATGTGTGTCACTCTTTCAGGCTTATCCAGAATACTTGATTACTTACCAGATTATGAAACCTGAAGCCACCACTGAAGCTTAAGACAAATTACCTGTGGGATACCATCAGACTTTGGATGTGAAGATACCAATGGCTGCCATCCTGTTAATTACAACAAGTTGTTGAAAAACTTTCATCCACAGGTGGTGTGGTAGCAAATGTGAACAAAATACACCATTTTTGACTTGATAAAGCTTTAATAATGTACAGTATGTTTTTCTAAAATTTCAGAAATGTCCTCCTCTTCAGCACTTTAACAGATACCATTCCAGGCATAAACTGGGGTTTGGCTGTACTAAATTATAAACAAAAATTAACTTGAGACAATGGTTTTATACAGTACTGCATTGAAAGAAATTGTAATGCTCTATACAGGAACTCATTTTACTAATATTGTGTTCTTTAAAACACTGCATTTACACTGAAAACGTTTTCATTTGTAAAACTGTAAATAAGAGCTTTTGTACTAGGCTGGTATTTATTTACATTGCTTTGTAATATAAGTGTTTTAGAACTGCAACCTTGTACAAAATGTTTTTTCCCAGATGTTGGTTTGTTCATCTGTGTTTTCTCATGCACGATAGATTTGAAAAGCCAATTTTTTTTCAGGGTTTATCACTTATTTGTGAGGGAGAAAGCAAATTTTATCTGAAGAGGTTTAGAAATATCCAGGTTTAGATGGAATACACAAATTCTTTGTTCTGTGTTTTTATTTATGAAATATACATTCCTGAAAATGATGGGCTATGAAAATAGAATGTTACAGCTGAATACTAAAGTGTTTTTCCACCTACTTCCTAGAGTTGCATTTTATTTCTGTAAAATGTCTTCTGAAGTTTTTTATTTAACTATAGGCATAGTTAACATATATTCTCACTTCAAGGCTGGTAGACCTTGCAAGTCACAGTTTTAGTAAATTATTTTCTTTGAATGTAGTTGGAAAATTAACCTCAAGGAGGTCTTTCTTGAGTTGCTCTTGCTTACATTTAAGCCGGGAAGTTAAGTAGTTTATTCCTAATATGAGGGCAAACAACTTGGCTTTTTTTGTATGCTTATTTTGGTAAATTAATCTACCTGTTGGTGCCCTCAGGATGTGAGTATTGTGAGGTGGAAATGCTAAAAATCATCCTGTCATCACCTGTGTTTCTTCCCCATTAACACTGAAGCTGTAGCTGAAGCAGGTGCGTAGAAGTGTGTTTATCTGCGGTGCTTTTGGCTGAGTGGAACTGGTCGGGGGTGCAAGGTTCTGCTCCCTGTGCTCGGCCAGCTGGGCGAGGAGTGTGTAAGCGGGATGAGCAGCTCTTCCATGGCAGCAGCTGCCTTTGGTAGCCCTGATAAGACTCCTTGGGTGGAGGAAGAGTACAAATCAACCCCCTGTTCAAGTCTCATTCGGGATTACTGAATGCACCGATCAGCTCAGTCAGCCCTACCGTAGCTCTCTTGTGTGTTCTGCTTCTCTTCCATCTGCAGTTTTTACCTACATATTTCAAAAATATGTAAATACAAATTATAGTTCATTCAGAGTTAAAGTGGTTAGGAGTATATTTTAGTTGTTTTATATTTCTACATACAGGACACTGTCCCAGAAGACAATTTGTTTGCAGGGCATGTTATCATACCATGGTTTTAAACGTAGTAACTGGTCAAGATAATGAAATCGTCTTGCTGATGTGGTGGTTATGTGATTATGCTCTGTGTAAAAATGTATTGAACCTTACCCAGTTACGTGGGGAATCTGAATAATAAGATTGCATAACTCTTGCAGAAAGTAATATTGGCTATGAATAAAAAAGGCTTTGATTTTTAGGTACTTTCTCCCAGCATGTTGCCTGTTCCTTAGGTATAGTAATGCTGGAATTGGTGTTCATGCAAAATCTGTTAAGTATGTTTAAAACTTTTTTGTTATTGCTAAAATGCTTCATTCTCTATGAATGATCACTTAATGTCTTGTAAAATATTGTGGTATGATAGCATTTTAAGTGGTACCACAATGTTGGTTTTGTCTGTTTGGGGATTTTTTGAGCTGTTTTTTTGCATGACATACCTTGCACTCTGAAGATGGAAGCTGTAATGATTTGATAATACTGACTATTGAGGTGAACTTTTTATCTCTTGTGCAATTAGTTCTGCTTTACTCATCTTGAAGTGTCTTTACATGTACTGTATAACATTCCATATCCATTTAACACTAAATAAATCTAATTCACTGTTTTTTTGGTAGCATGGGAGTAATTACAGATGTAGTATGTCAACCCATTGTTTTAAATGTAAGCATGCACTTTACAATAACAAACTACATCATTAGAGGGGAAATTAATTGCATTAAATAGAAAAGCTTTTAATGTGGATGAAAAACTGTAAATACTGTGGCAATACTGTAGTTTGGTACACAGCTAACAGCTTTAGCTACCAGTGCAAATGTTCTAGAAATAAATCTAGAAGCTTCAATTTATGCATTTAAAACTCCATTACAAGGTCCAAAAGTGAAAAAGAAAGCTGCCTTATGTTAGTTTTGTAAAATGAAAAGTAGCCTGAATATTCTTACCTTTCAAATAACTGCATAGGTAGCAGTACGATACGTACATGAGCAACAACAAAAGTACTGCCTAGATCACTTGTAGTATCGCAATTAGCAAATAATTCTATTTCAGTAGGACCACTTATATGGTAGGAGGTTCCAAAACCAGAAGATTTAAATATATATGAGCACTAGAGGGCAGAAAAGCAAATGTTTAGTAAGATCGAGGGTGTTGAAAATCTTTAAAGTACCTTGGGAGTACAACTTCTAATAAAATTGGTGGAATTTTCAGAAGCAGTCTACGTTGTAAAAAATTTAAATTCAACTTCCCATTCTGCATTAGTTTTTTAAACACTAAGTTATTAGTATAAAAACAACTGCTGCAACTAAGCAAATTGAAAATGTTACATTTTTTTCTTAACAGTTAACTCTTAACTTAGTTCTTAGAAATTAAAAAATAATTTAGCCAGACTCTTCTGTCAAATATAACTGAAAAACTTAAGATTATCCGTACAATGCATGTTCAAGAGGTATGTTGGCACTAATTTTGAATGGAAATGACTATAAAAGGAGCTGCCCCATCTTTTCTACCCTGAATTTGCTCATTAAAGACCATGCTCTGTGTGTGTACATATGTGTGTATATATGAGTACACACACACAGACTTGCTCACGCTCACTCTATTCACCAGGAAACTGAGAAAAAATTTAAAAAAAGTGACTTTTCCAGCAGAACCACCATTGTCAGTGAAGAGAAGCCTAGGAGCCATTTCCCCTTCTTCTGCCCATCTCCTGAACTTAATGTAATACAGCAGATTTTGGCAACAAAAACAGAGTTCCATGGGTGGCTTGCCTTCTGCCTCCAGTAAAAAAAATACAAAGGCTTGATTTGTACTCATCTAACGCAACAACACTGCAAAGACTACTTTCTCACCTGCCTTTTTCTCAGACTGCCTGAGGTCTGCCCCTCTGTGGTTCTTGGAGCTGTGCTTTTCCTGCACCCAGGGAAGTTGCAGTAGGAGGTGGGGACAGTGTCAGCGAGGGGGTGCTGTAGTTGAGGGTGGGGAGGGAGGCGTGTGCCTCTTTTTGCCCCTCTCCAGCAAGCATAAGCAGTGGTACTTCTCAGAGTATCAAGGGGTTTCTTCCCTCTGCCTGTGCCTCACTAGATCAGAAAAAGCTGCAGGCAGCCACAACAGAATGCAAGATAAAAAGCAAAAGCATGTGGATGGCTGGTTTGTAGTTAACTTGTTCCGCCCGAAGAAGGGGCAAGGTTGGTAACTGAGAGAAGACAGACAGGAGGGGAGAGATAATAAAAGAACTAATAACCTGTAAAGAAAGAAAGGCAAGTTCTACAAGCACTGAAAAGTTATGGAAGAAATAACTGATATGATTATTAGGAATGGCCAAGATAATCGTGGTGCATCAACTTCCCAACTTATGTTTGAGTGAAAACAGCAAACAAGCATTTATGTGTAGGCATTCCAGGGATTTCAACGTAGCTGTTCTTGAGAAGAACGCACATGTTTAGGAGGAGAAAGTTGCAGCCAATTCAAAACATTAACGTTAGACCTGGGAAATAATGTGTGCAAGAAAAAGAAATAGGATTTAAACACTGAAGGCAAATGTCCTATACAATAGTTCTTAAAAATGTGGGTTTTGAAGCATTGATTGTCAGAGACAACCACAGTGGGGTAGCACACCAGTAAATTAAAGTCTGTCACATTAAATCATCTACCTGGGTTCTGTCTAGTGGTAGGATGTATATGGGAAGGTGGGGGTGGGGATTTTAATGCAGCCAGAAAATTCAAAGAAGGATGTGGAGGTCAGATCCATCTCTCCATCTGTAATCTTGATAAAACCACTAGATTTATTCAGCCGCAAGTCAAGTATGTTTCAGCTGGGGTCTTAATGGGTTGCAGCGAAGGGAATTGCAGTGGTTTCTTGCATGGTACAATTGCAGCGTACGCAATGCCCTTGCGCAATGCGTGTGCAGTGACACAGCACTTGCAAAGTTTTTACGTTAGGACCATTAAGACCTTTCAAGAGATCACAGGAGTGGTATTTGCAAACCTGAATATTTAAAATAGATGTAAATAGTTTAAGGAGCAAAAGAAAATACACTAGTGCCTAAGAATGTGTGATGGAGACCTGTAGCTGGGAAAGCAGCTTCGTGTCAGCTGATAATACTGTTTACAGATTTAGGTTGGTACGTGTGGGAGAGGATTAACGTTGAATGGTGAAGCTAATAGAAATAGCCTGAGAAATGGACTTGAAAGTAGTCACTTATTTCTGGGCTAGTGGTGTATGGGTTTGTGTTCTAGCTGCTCTTCAAAAAGGTAACATTTTCCAGCAGTGAATTCCAAAGCTTATTTCACAACAAGAAATTTATTCGGTTTTGTGAGGCAGTGGGCATCATAGATCAATAGACGGGTATAGAAGTAGAGCTTCTTACCAGCCTGATAAAGAAGCGGGTAAATAAATTAAGCAAGCAAATAAATTAAGCAAGTAAATAGGATTGACATGCAAGTAGAACTGAAATTACATGAAGGAAAAAATTCATTTTGTTACAAAAATGAGTAACAGTAAATCAATTAGCATATATAATATTTATGACCCAGTCGAGGAGGATATTGTATGTAATAGTTTTTAGTCATTGAAGTATTCAAAGTGGAAGCTGACAGCAGTTACATTAATTATTGTTTTAATTAATGATGGAATGAACTACCAAGCAGTCCGAAAGTGTCATCTTTAAATAAATAAGTCTGTATCTGATGACCAGTGCCTGATAGATAGTGGTTCCCTGTTTGGAAGTGTTTTACTGAAGCATTGCAAACATGCAATAGCATAAATTAGATTTGGGTTGGTATTAAAGGGCTTCATTTTGAATAATAAATATTCATTAGAGCACTTGTTTTCATAAAAAAGTCTAATTCAGGATTTAGGGAAAGAACTACTTTAGGGAAAGAACCTACTTAGCTGTAGGTTACTAAACCCTAAAGATTATTTATAAATAATCAAAAACTATATAAATAAGGGCAGTTTCACAGATAGCATAGTCCCAGTAATAACAAGGCCCCTGAAGCACGTAGTATAGAAGGCGTTATTTAATGCAAAGATTCTAAAACCAGTAATCGAAGAAATAAATCAGACTTCAAAATAAAGGGACTAATGGCAAAGCTTATTTCAGAAGATTAGGAATGTGAAATGCACTGGAAGCTGCAAAAACATAGGTTTTCAGAGAAGAAAACGTTCTGCTATGAGGACTAGAGCTCTGTAAATGGAGACCGGGTTAGCACATGAGGAGTAAGATGGTTTTCTGAAGGTGCAGAACAGACCTTAAAGAAAAAAATTGGGTTAAAAAAAAAAGAGGGGGGAGATTGACTGAGTGTCTCAGAGTGGTTGCAGATAACAGGGAAAATCTGATCGGTGGTATACCAGAATATCTGAAATAGCCTCCACAAAATTAGAATGAAAGGCAGTAAGTGTCTTGATAAGGAGACAAAAATAGAGAAAAGTGCTGCTCTTAACTGTGGTGAAGAGTAAGTCAGATTGCTGAATTTCTGAAATAAAAAACTTTTAACGTGAACCTTCTATCCAACTTCCCATTTATACATGCCACCTCAGAATTTTAAATATCTTTGAAAGCCTCTGAGCGTTTGTGTGATCAGACTGAAAATGAGAGGGAGTGGCAGAATGGGGAGCTGGTGCTGGCACGTTTCAAGCTATCTGCAATAGTAGCACAGAGCAGACTAGTCCCAGGGGCAGAGTTCCAATGGGAATAACCCGTTGTGGCTAGGATTGCACAAAAAAATATGGAAACCTGTTGTTTTTATGTAATTGTGTATTAGACCATATTCCAAGGCACAGCTTCTGAAATAGCACTTGCTATTAAAAGTGCGCTTAATCAATTATAATTTCAGAAACACCTAATAAAAAAGAACAGATGTTTGTAAAATACAAGAAAGAAATAATAGTAATTTCAGACTTGGGCCAATTAAAAGGAATATTTCACACTTAATGGAAAGATTTATTCACAGACATGCTTTAAAACCAGTTTTGGGTTGTTTTATACATACAAGTACCGTGTGTCTGCTGTAGGGAAACAGTCCGGCAGAAATACTGAAATCATGACAATAATTTGCAAGAAATAGGAGAACCTTGTACATGTGGCAACTTTTAATAGCCAAGGACTCGTACAAAATGGTCCTTAAACAAATAGTTATGGATTTAGGTATGCCTGCTTTCTGTCTTCTGAGGCTTCCCTCCCCATTCCCAGAAAATGCCAGCTTTTCAGTAAAGGAGTTTAATAAAATGTATGAGTTAAATATTTCATATATCGAGTTTTGGTTGTGTTTATTTTTTTGAAAAGAAGAAAGAGTAATGATGCAATGTTGTACAATTAATAACTTAAATATTATTAATTGTGTAAGAGGGTGCATTGTTATGTATTACAGATGTTTTATTGCAATATCAATAAATAACATATTTTCCTTTAAAAAAAAGAAAAAAAACATTTTAAAAATAATGCTTAATATGTCTCCTTCACTGGACTGATTTTACAGTACAGATTTTGGGGAGTTTGTGGTTCAGCATCTTTAACCTACTTGAAATACTGTTAAAATAGTAGGTTTGGACTCGCTGACCTACTAGTTTTAGCATAATGAATTTTCTCATGCCTGTAAACACGATGAAATCGCATGTATTTGGCTCAGACTTCTGTTATTCTCAGGAAAATTAATCATAACTATGTTTATACATACCCTAATTTAGCAGTACAAGTATTTTAAGGTTATTAACCAGACCAGTTGGCTTCTCAAACTCAGACACAATTCATTCTCCCCTGTTGTATCTAATTCTAGAGGTAAAACATGACCCAAGCAAATTCATGAAGTATGTCCTTTAGTTTTAAAACTTAATTTACTCTGTTTTCTTCTTTTTCATAGCATTTTGTCTCTTTTGACCCAGTAGAATTACTTTATTTATTTAACTGTGGCTACCTGAAAAAAAAGCCTTGCTTCATTATCACTAGTTCTCCCTAATACTGGGATCAGACTGGGGTTTGGCATGTAATACTATAGGGAAAAGACTGTAACACACATTTTTGTCTCTAAAATTTACATCCTTTTGCGTGTTCACATCAGGAGGGGCTTGCGGGTAGGTGGGGAGATTCAAGCGGCCAGATGACCCGCCTCTCTTCCCTGGGCAGTACCCAGGGGTCCCCATCGCGTTCCCCATCATCACTGCTGCAGGTGGCTCCAGAGACCCTCGCTGTCAGAGGTGTCACGGAACAAATGGTGTTGCAGCCTGCAACAGTTCTCCTGAAAGACTCAGGCTCTCATCGGTGGCCTTTTGCACCTTCTCCCTTGTTACAGACGGCAGGGACTTGCTGGCATTAAGGACCTCAGCTTCTTGGTTCAGGTCTGGCCTGCTACAGACTCTGTACCTCATCTGAAGATGCACTAGAAGTCTCTTCTCTGCAGCTGGGGCTTCATGATCTGAAATTTTTGAGCAATGTTTTGGGTGGCATGTGACAGAAATGTACGTGTCTTAAACAAACAGCAATTTCCATGAGGATCTCTGCACCTATAGATAGCGGACAGCCCAGTATCGTTTTTATTGCTGGAAATTCCTTTTTCTCTACAGATGTTTCTCTATGACATTCTCTATAATTTTGCCTGGTTTCTTTTTTCAGCCCAATTCTGTAACAAGGTGATTTGACCCGGAGTTCCGCAATAGTCACAATATCCACTGAGAAGCTGAAAGATATTTCAGTTTAGATAAAAGTGGGGTTTATACAGCTTGCTCCCAGGTAACTTCACACAAAAATATCTGCTGCGGCACTTTTAATATACACCCTGTAAAAGCAAGTTAGATTAATCCTGGTTGATACTAAAGAACCTAAATTGCAACTGGTAATTTTAAACCTTGTATTTGAGAAAGATAAAGTGAGTATATATTTCTAGAGGTCTCATCTTTGATTTCAAGAACTTTGCTTGGTTTGAAATAGGATGTTTCTATTCTCAATGTTAAATCATAAGAGTAAGATCACATCATAGTGAGAGCTGTTTGCCATTTGAAGTAGTTTCCAGTAAATGAGGAGCGTCTACCTGAGAGAAAAGGAACTATGCCCAGCTTGTATTTATACGTTAGGATTCAAGAAACTAAGTTGAACAGCCTATACTGCTACTTGTTAAGAACAAGGTAGATTAGTCTGCATACTAACAACGTAAAATGCATGTGAAGTCTATCGCTCCGTATGTGGAAAGCAGCACAAGCGAGACCACCAGTTCTGCCAGTCATTCACATTTCCCACTGTTTTCCTCTATTGTAGCAAAACCTGAGAAGCTGCTCTCAGGCCACACAAACAATGCTCTTTATTGGGCTTTACTGAGGCATGATCGGGCGCCTACGCTGGGGCTGCCAGCCTCAAAGGAGTGCTACGGGATGACATCTGGCAGCCTGGCTTTGCTACAGATAGATTTATGAGCTGTGAAACATGGTCAAATTAACATCTTCTGCATTCTTGATGGGATTAGGGTTTCTGGGACATGCAGCCATTTGCATATTGCCCTGACTTACCACATCAGTATTGTGTTCGTGGCTCATTTTAATAGATTTTTGTGGGGAGCTTTCTCCCTTTACATCCTACCGTTTTTCAGTCACTACTGGCAGTGACACAGCTGTGTTGGTTTAACAGACCTAGCAGAAATTCTACTTCTTGCTCTAACTTCTTCCAGTTACAATCTTAATGCAAATGAAGAGCAGCAGCAGTTGTAATAAGCTCTTCCACTCGGGGAAGGATGCTCTCCACTAGGGATGAGCTCACGCACGCGCACACACACAAAGTTGAATGGCTAATGCGTTTCTATGAGAGCCCACAAAAGTTGTCCCTAGGAGTTAGAAGATCTGACCCAAGCTACCTTTCTACAGCCTCAAGCAATTATTGAAGGTCTTGGAAAGTTTAATTTCATCAATAAAATCTTAGCTATAAACCCTGTTAGCATTAAATGCCTGTTCCTTTCCCTTCACCCCCTCCCCACACAAGACAGACTGCATGATGGTTTGGGGGTTTTTTTTTTGGTTTTTGGCAATGCTGGTCATCCAGGGTTGCTAAAATACAGCCTGTGCTTGCCACTACACTGGAGATGACTTCCACTGAGTGACAATGGTAACGCACCCCTCAGCAGTTCCCTAGTGTCCTGCCTGGGTGGTGGCACAGGACAAAGCCTCTCCCTGGGAGACAGGGAAAGGTCTGGGCTGGAGACGTGGAGCCCTGGTCAGCACCAGGGCAAGGCTGACAGCAGGGGTGGGACAGGGGGCTTCTGGGCCCCTGTGGGATGGCAAAGCAGGTGAGGGCTGCTGGGGAGAGGGCATGGCCAGCACTGGGAGATGCTGTATGAGAGCACAGGCCACTGAGGCTGGCCGTTGTCCCTTCAAGCCCCTAGGGTGGCTCTTGGGCTTCAGGTGTGGGTAGGAGTGATAGTGGAGGATGTAAAATGCAGCTTAGATGCACCATTATAGCCCCACTAAATGTAAGGCTAAGGACTGTGTTTAATTCAGCTTCTGATCAAGATACTAGCAGGGAGACTATTAGCTCATGTCAGCGAGGCCATGATTTTTGTCATCACAGGAAAAAAAATCACATTATTTTCAATAGTCTAACTAGCTGAACTTTTTCTCTGAGCATCAACCCCACAGCTATTTTTTCTGCCTTCCAGCTTTGTTTTCCAGATAGAAATAAGCGGTGTAAAGTGAGACACGCTGTGGCAGGACGCTGGAAGGGTGGTTTTGGCTGCACCGGCAGCTCACTGCCGGTGGGGCTTGGAAACAACAGCAAGCGGCCGGCCCAAGCCCAGAAAATACAACTCGGAGCATTTACAGATAGAAGGCAAACAGAACTGCAGTTAGTTCTGTGTAACCGCATAGATTTCAAGTTTCTGGTGATCTTTAGAGCCAGAGATCAGTGATCTCGCCATGCTGCTGCTGGGACAGCCTGGCACACTCTAGATGCTCTGGCAAATGTGCATGGGGAGTTTGGTAGTTACACTGGGTCATCTTAATTCTGCTGTGTAATTCACTGTACATGAGGTTAAGTGAAACATTGCTGTTAGCTAGTTTGAAGTCACCCTTTCTTCAGACCAGATATAGGGAAATATAAGTAAGTGGCTCTTTGTGGACCCCTAATTCAGTTGCAAGAAACAAACAGCTTATGCTGTAGAGCATAAGCCCCAGAATGCTTCAGCCCAGACTGGTTCCCTGATCTCATTTGCCATGTGGCTGCGTAAACACTTGCACTGACATAAAAACATGGGCACCAGCAAAACAGGAGAAGGACAAGGCTGCCTCTTCCAGCTGCAAGGCCAGCGTCTGCCGACTGCAGTTGATGGCGTAAGCAGTGTTCCCCAGCCTTGGGGTGCCGGTGCAAGATAACCAGGATAACTGCACAAACATGCGGTGAACGGGCTTTTCCAAGGTGCATAGAAAAGCAAGGGTATCCAACAAATCCTTATTTCAAATTTACAAAGAGTACTTGTCTGTACTTAGTCCTTACCTAGACTATGTAATAATAAAAAGCAAATGAGCCATTCTTCTTCAGGAAATGATGACTTTTCCAGCCTTATCTTCTGAATTTTTTACACTCGCTTCCACTCTGATTTAATATTAGGTGGTGCCTTCTCTATAGAGCAAATTACTTTTGCTGCAAGTGGTATGTGATGGAAATATTTTCATTAACCTCATTCAGGAGACAAGAAGTCTACTCTGCTCCGGCATCTTAATTTTAATAACTTGAAAGGATTTAGCATCTCTGAGAGTCCCACCACACCATCAGCTTGTGGGCAGAGGAACTACGGAGGCAGAAACGTACACGACCATCTGAGTATAATTTCCTTGGGCAGCAAAGAGCATGAAGAAGGCAATGAAACATCTGCACAACCATGGCAGCTGAGGACATACCTAAAAGGCAGAGCAAGCTGTGACAGATCACGTACTGGTGGCATTGGGTGCACACTTTTAATTTTGTGACGTTATTTGGTTCCTAAGCCATGTTTGCCATGTGGGCATATTAAAAGGAACGCGGCAGCCAGCACCAGGCGATTTGGCCTCTCCCCACTCTCGTGGCCCTGGCAGAAAGGGTCAGCCAGAGCCTTTTGGTGGCCCAGTGATGTGTTGTCCCCACAGGTACACCCTGCACACGGCTGGCCCCAGTCCCAGGTCTGCCTCATCTCCCAGAAAGGAAAATAGGAGCCTTTATCTCCCTTAGAGCTATAATAACTTCTTAAACAGAACTATTTTCTTCTTTCCCGGTACTGTTTTCCTACAGGACTATGGCACCGTAAAATTCCTGGCACAGAAACATCCATTGAAACAAATGGTCACGTTACCGCTGCTATTTACCATGGACTAATAAAGCTTTAAAAAGCCCCCAGAAGCTATTAAGATGCCGTTGATGTGTACGTGTGTGGCGGAGCCGGGCACCAGAGGACGTTCATTGGCCCTGCGCTGGGTGGGATGACATCAGGCCCCGCTTTCCATAGGGCCTCCAGCTTGCCCCGACGTCTGCTGAGGGCTGCGAGAGAATAGAGCCGAGGGGAGAAAACCTTCACACTACACCCCCTCGGCTCCAATGAGAACACAGGCAGCTTCAGCTGGGGATAAAAGAACTTAAAAAAAAAAACCAAAACAAAACAAAAACAGAGAGAGACTGTAGTCTTGGAGCTGCTATTAATGGGAGATGAATCGCAAGAGGCCATTTCATGGTGAGGGACTTTAGAGAGCAGCATCCCCAAGAGCCGTTAGCTCTCGGTGAGAGTCGTGCAGAAGCCCTTTGCTGTCAGGACAGAAGCATGCATATAAATTTTATGCTGTTTGTCTTTAAATAGAGACAAAAGATCAGTTCTAAGTCCTCAACATCTTGTCTCGACTAACACAAAATAATACTCTCTTGTGTGGCTGTCTTGTTACTCTTTTCCCATCCAAAGAATACTAGTGACAAATTTATTCATAATTTTGAAAGGTTTTGCTCTTAAAATTAAAAAATAAGAAGAAAACATATGAGGCTGAGGCTATATTTATTCCTGTTAGTGCAAATCATGCTGCTTCTAAGGATGGTGACTTTGGGAAGCACACAGTACTTTTTTTAACTGAAAAGAAGCACAGCTTTAAAAAGTCAGGCACTAGGTTTTCTTCTGCTTTTCACTAAACTGCCTCTGAGGATGATACATCTCACGTATTTTCCAGTTACAAGTGCAGTCTGAAAAAAAATAATAAATTACTGTAGGATTTTTTTCTCTCTTTCAACTGAGAATTCAAACCCTATAGACATTTTGAGTCCTAAGACCTTCATTTATTCATGCAAGAAAATCTGTTGAATCCAGTAGTCAGACTACATAGTCACTCTGGATATAATTTGCAGAATAAAATGCTTTAAGATCTTTTGCATTAAATTAACAACCTGTGCCAAAATAGATATCACATGCAATTTTACATTTTAGGATCTGGATCTGTTTTACTGGACCAGATTTTGTTCTATGTATTTCCTTTTTTAAATAGATATTTTAACTTCAGTACATGTGATAAAGGATTTAATTCTATGCTCACTATGACCCTTTCATCAAACTTTTTCTCATTTTATGCCAGTTTAAATAGAAAATAATGTCATGTTAGAGTCTGAAATTAATTACAACTTAATCCTAAGCAGCCTTGTTTTACAAGGAGCAATTAGTCCTAGGTTTCCTCTGGGAGATGAACATAAAACGTCTCCAGCTGATCCAACAGCTCAGCAGTGGGTGTAAAACGGGTGCCACCGTGGCGACGGGGCTGTGCGTCTCGGGCAGCACCCAAGCGGGCAGCAGAGCCCTCTGCTTATTAAATGCATGCACCCATCCATGGTGCAAGGGCCAGCAGGCAGGACAGAGCTCTGAAATACATATACTAAAAATATAATTCATATATAAATATATATATAATTTATATATAAAAATGCATATTTTTTTTTTTTTTTTTCTGTTAGTGAAACATCCATGTGTTTCCCTGGTGCGCTGAGACCCCACGGGCCGACCCTCAGGGTTTGTCCCCGCCAGCGTGGGAGCCCAGGGGGTCTCTCCCATGGGAAGGCTGGAGCCGACCCAGCCCTGCGGTCAGGCCATGCCGCTACTCCGGCAGCGGGAATGTGGGGTGGGCTCAGGCTGCGCTTGCCTTGCTGCCCCTCTCACGCCCTCTCGCCCCTCGGCGAAACATGCGTCATTAACCTTCTGAGCGCTTGAAATAAGTTGGGCACAATATTTGCTTTCCGAGAGGCCAGCGCAGACTGTACAGGCTTCACAAAGCCCAGCACGTATCGAACAGGGTTAAGCTTTAAAACGCTGAATTATTTCTAAAGCCATAGATATTTCATACATGCTGGTACTTCCATGGAAGGAAGGAGTGCAAGGGCTGGAAGAGCTAATCTGAACTCTGTAATACTGTATGGTTAAAAGCCTCTTTTATGTAACTGTGTTTATGAACTGAGCTTGGAATTCTTAAAAATCCAAATTATTACAAAGGAGGGGGGTTAGTGCTTGGCAAAATGACAAAGCCTGCCATTCACTTGCCTCTTGTGTTGCTTGGCTTTACGGTGAGTCTCAGACAGGGTCTGCGGCACAGGGGAGAGCCTAGAATATGTCAGAGGCATTTAAAGAGAAATTCCCAGATATTTCAAGTTCCCTTATCCAACCAGCTCCCAATCTGAATGGTTGCTTTATTTTATTTTTTTTTTTGTGCCTCTGCCTTTCTCTTATTTGTTAGTAGCCTGATGGCTTTTAAGTTGCACCACAAGTCTTCAAAAACAGAGCCTCCCTTTGTAGGCTCCCCCAGAAGAGGTTGGTCTTAAACTCAGGTAGCAAACATCAATGTCAAACGATCAGATGTGGAAACATTAAATGTGCAAACACAGACATGTATAGCCGCTAGAGCTGAGAGTTGCACTGAGACTGCCTGACCAGACTTCACTTGTTGAAACTGTGAAGCGTTCAGAGGAATTGTGAAGGCACGAATGAGATGGGAATTCAGCTCTCCTCTTTCTATAGCGGTGCAGGAAAGCGGGTTAAATCCCAGTCTGTGTCAAACATCTGACAACTAAGCTCAGTTTGTGCCGGAATCTAGCTTTCATTGTCTCATAGGAAATTCAGTTTTCTTGTTCAACCTGTGTGATGTTCAGCCTCAAGGACCCAGGCTAAGTGTAAATCCCAGTAGCTCAAAACACTAGGCACATCCCCTTTTCCAAAAAACAATTTCTCACAGATACCTGTAATAACCAAAGGACTTCTCCAGCCCAGCTGAGGCCTCAGTTTAACCAGCTTTTGGAATAAGCAAGATTTACACACGTGTCCTCGCTAGTTGTATGGGGCCTCAAGCACTGGCGCTCAGAGGCAGCACTAAGGGCTCCTGCAGGGAGATGGGGGGACATGAGGGTGCCGAAGCCTGGACCTGGGCACCCACCAGCACCCACCCCTTGGCCAGGGCACTGGGGTGCTGGGAGCAGCCTATGAGCCATCTGGGACCAAATACACTGCAATGTATAGTACTAAGTACATTTTTGCACTGCTGCACATGTAAATAATGGCATCTTGCTCAGGTATCTCTCTCCCTATTCCATCCTTCTGCTGTTTTCCTAGTACCAGGCATTTCCCACATGGAATTGCCTAGTGCAGAACCCAAGAAAGAGTAATTCCTGTTGCGCGCTGGGACAAAAGACTGAACCGCTCAAAATTTGGGGTCTGCAACCCCAGAGCCATCCCGGGAACAGCCACCTCGGGGCTGGCAGCTGTGCCAGGGCTGTGTCTGCCGGCACTGGTCCCAGCACCACATCTCCTGGCAACATCCTCTGGCAATCCCTCACTTTGTTTTAGGTTTCATGGCCACTGATGTCTCTGGGTGAAATTCTCTGCAGCTTAGCCATTTCAAGAGTGGTTTTTTTAAACCGACCTCCACAGACTGCTTCCCGCAGTACCGTGCTGCTTGTGCCGGCAGCGACCCGGTGCCACTTGCGGGAGCATCGTCCTTTACGTGTCTGCACTGACACAGCACAGCCCGCTGCCTTTCGATACTGTGCTGAATTCTGCATGTCCTGAAATGGGTTGGGAAGCGGGGAGCAGGGGCAGGAGCAAAGCTGGGTGCTCTTCCTGCAAGTCCTGAGTATGTAACAAATGAAAAGAGGACAGAGAAAGTAATTTGCAGAGTCAGTAATTTGCACACAAGGTAGGTGTGTGCGAGAGTACTTGTGTGCTCTGCTGCAGTAACTAGTCCATGAGGATGTACAACAGTCAGTGCCCACTAAGCCAAAACCTCTAAGCCGTAAGTATTTAAAATATACTTATGACAATGCAGTAACACTGTAGCACCTTAAATTGCAATAGGTATACTATATGTGGCAGTATACTGGCATACATTGGCTTATTTTAGTTTGAGTTTCCCTTTACAAACCATGAATAAATGTATGGATGGTCCTTCAGAGGACAAGAGCTAGTCCCACTGCCCAGCCAGGGCTGAGCACAGCAGCCTTTTGTGGATACTGGACTTTTCTCCCATCTCGGTCCAGCATAACTCACAGGTGTCAAACTGACTTACAGAAATGGAAATGCTTCAAGTAAGGCACAGCCATGTCTGTCTAAAGCTGCCGTCACTGTGAGTATCACTCCTATGCCGAACCTTGGGAGATTCCTGTTCTTGCTTCAGCTCTGTTGAGATAGTGAAGAAAGATTTATTTCATTTATTAATTTTGTGCTGTCACTTTATAGGAAGGGATTGTTGCAAACAGCAAGATGGTTTACTGATAGCTTTAACCTCCCAAATTAGAGTAATTGTACCTTCAAAATCAGGAAGTGGTGAAAGAGAGATTATTAGTTTGCTATTTAATAAGATCAAGGGTTTTCTATGTATAAAAAGAGTAATTAAAGCCAGCTGCCCTAAAAACATACCCAGATTCAGCTTCACTGATTTCTCTCCAAAGGAAAATCAAGAAATGGTATTGCCAGCTCTTGAGATTCTGTTGGAACCTGCAGACACTGAGATATCTGTTTGTATGGTGTCATGAATACATGATGAAACGCGAATTCAAGCTGGCAACCGTCTCTACTGGGCAGCCAAAGGAAAGAAAACAATGCTCAGCGTGCAATATGACACAAAGATGATTTTTTTTTTTTTTTACCCCTGAAAACTTCCAACAAGTTAGAGTTCTGAGAATTCAAAATCCAGAAGATAGAAAGTCAATTAACTCTTTTTTTTCTTATTTTTTTTAAGGTAGCTCATGCTTTTCCTTGAAGGACAGACCTAGTACCCCAATACGCTTAGCTGGCAGCACCCTTGTGATGATAACCCAACCTCCAGCTGCATGTGGGGAAGGTGCCCTCTCGTTAATTATGCCCAGGACCACCTGCCTCTGGGCTGGGAGAGCTTATCAGGCCTAAGGGGCAGACAGCCAGGGTTTGTTCCTGGCAGGCTGGCTATGCTGGCTCTCCTTGCTGAGGACATTGGGTGGCTATGAGGTGCTGAGGAGGGAAGGATGAGATGACAGGAGCCAGCCGAGGCAGGAATTGGAGAAGTGGTGAAGGACCACCACAGCTACCATGGGAGAGCAGAGGTAAGACTGGCTGCAGAGTGGGTGTGTGGGCAGATTTGGGTTGCTGAACTAAATCTAGGGGGGTGACAAGTACTTGTGGTGGAGCTGTCGTAGGGCTGGCAAGGAACAGATTCTGTTGGAGGTGAAGGTCTTGGCTACAAAGCCTTCCTGTGTTTGGTTGGCTCAGCTGGTTGTGTCAGCTGCCACCTAACCATAAGAGAGGATGAAAATGTTGAGTTAGAAAGCAAAAAGCCATGGTCTTCTCCCTTAAAAGCAAATCTGAGCATCTGACTGTGGTTTTCCAGCTTTTGGGATCTGCAATACCCAAAGTACAAAAACTGAATATTTGTTGCTATTCAGCTCTAGGTATCGGTGTCATTAACCACAGTAAACGCAATGAATGCAGTCTCTTGGGTTGATGTGTTTCATTACTTGATGGTGCTATAAGACTTTGAGCTCTTTTGGAGAGTCAGGGGAATAATGTGGTGAAACATAGAGCAAAGGATCCTCTTCTTTCTTCTCCCTCTTGGGTAAAACAATGTATTTGTTCGGGGTTCCTGGTTGGGTTTTTAAACGCAAGGCAATGTGGGTAATCAGATCAGTTGCCATGGTGTTCCACCTTTGCATCTGATGGTGTGAAATGCAAGCTCTAATGGCACTGCACAAAGCTGCTGTGCCAGTGCAGTGGAAGTAAAGAAAGCTGCGTATTATTGCAAGCTGTCGTGCAATGCTATGGCCAGCAGCCTGCTGTATGGCTGCTTGTATGACATACACATGAAGGAAAAGTGAGCCGTCATTCAAAAACAATTGTGCAGGTCACATACATTGATGATCAAGCTTTTGCATAGTGCTGCTGAGGAGTATCCAAGCTACTTGCTGTAAAGGAAAATGCCTTGGCAGGAAGAGCTGTATGCTCTTGAGAGCCACTGGGCAGATCCTTACTGCCTCTTGGTGGCCTCCTCACAGCTGTCCTTAAAGCTATGCAGAAAGCGTTTGCAAGTGCTTCCAGTCATGGGCAGGCACCTGGGGCCGGGAAGGATCGAAGGCACCTAGATTTGCCTGGGGCAGCTGAGGAGGGCTGGCTTGCAGGGTGGGATGTGTTCATGGCTGCCCTCCCACCGCCCCTCACCTGCACTGTGGCCATACTCAGGTGTATCTGTGGCGCTTGGTATATGAACCAGGGGTGGGGACTGCAAGCTAGGGGTTCACGTCAAATACTCCTTCTCTATTAAACATGGGGGTTAATGGTGCAAACGAAGGGCTAAAGGACAGATTGCAAAGGTACACATGCACTTACAGAGCTACACAAGCAATGGTTCTGTCTTGGTGCTTTTGTTAACTTTCCCCTTTTCATCTGGCTTTTTTCAAGCACATTGAGTTGCAGGTTGGGTGCATTTAGAGGTTGTCTGAAGGGGCCACATTTAGGACTAGCAATAAGCAGTTCTTGTTGCACAACCTTTCCGAACACTCCGTAGTTCAGCTTTTAAAAAAATAATTTTGAAACTAACAATGACTTTGTACCTGGGCAGTATTTCGTCTGTCTCAAACAACTCTAATTGAACAATGATGTTATGAACTTACCTTAAGGAAAGTGACCATTACTTGTTATCTTGCCAGATTTTGAGCATCCAAGTTGCAAGGACTGTAAGTCGGAAACTATTTCTCTCTTGTCTGGATTAAGTTCAATTTAAAACAGTTAAAACTCTGGTCTAGCTCAGTCGCATCATGTCTGGAGGCTGCTGTGCTTACCCGTGAGGCTGAATAACACTTTGTCCTAATAAGCCTGCCAACAGCTTAGCTGTGAAATTCAAACTTTTATAACATGTTGTTGAAAAGGTGAAATTCTGCAATCCAGCAAGGTAAAGAATGCTGCCATAAGCATATATATATTACATGGCTAAATGCTCATCCATCTGTAATGCTAGAGATTTGACAGAGGTGTATTTTCCTGAGTCAGGCAGCTGGTTAGACAGTGAGCAGTAGCTTTGTAAAACTGGCTTCCTCTTCTAACCTAGCTGCTTCCCCAAGCGATTCTTCAGGTTAAAAAGAAAATATATCTGGTGCTTCCTGATGTGGCTGCTCCTTTGAACACTTTGAACACTCCCTCTTCTTTGAGCAGCACTCGGTTTTGTTTCTGACACTGCTCTGTCTGCGTTATCCCCAGCTTATGTGATTGTTTTACTACACCTGTCAGGGATTTGATGTTTAATCACTGGTCCTGTCTTGTGTGAGGGGACCACGATGGATGCGCTGCTGCTGCGATACCACTCCTCTGTGCTGGGCTCGCAGATGCACCGAAGTGCTCTGGTTCAGGAATAATGTATGAGAAGCAGCCCTCTGAGTGACTGCGGGGGTAATTTTGAGATATCTCTGCAGAACAATTAAATTAATGCAAGCCTTAATCAAACACCTCTCTGCAGACGGGTATTGTTGCAGTTTCTGCACAAGTGACTCCCCAGGAGTTTCTGTTTTATGAATGAAGGGGCTGGGTCCTTCCCACACCTACCTCGGGTGCAGCCCTGCTCTCTGCACAGCTGTACCGGGCAGCGGGGCAGAGAAGTTGTTGACGTGCAGTCAGGTATGGGCTGTAGAAACCACAATCCCTTTTTTAGAATCTGAGTGGGATGTGTCTAAAGGAGAGAAAGCAGGACTGAGGAAAACCTGAGCTTTCCTTACCAAAACATACCACAGAATTGTGCTTCAGTAAGTGGATAAAAAGTATTTAACATCTCAAACCCCTCGTCCCCCTTGGTAAAACAGCTTGCCTACTTCAACACTATGTCCCTCTAAATGTGACTGTTGCTTTGGCCCTAGCTCATTAGCCAGGTGAAACACCATTAATCTCCCAAATCCAGTTTGTGTACCTAGCTGCTTCTGAGTTTCTCAGTCTCTTCACAGCTGGTTTCTCACCCAACTCTGTTCATATTGGCTGATGTTTGAAGTCAGTGACCATCTGCTCTGTGGAAACAGGACCGGACTGCCTTGTTTAGCTTGTGAAGCCTTTGTAAGCAAGAAAGATATTTTTCTAGGACTTACTGTTTAGTGAAGCGTCAGTTGTTCCTTATTTTGGTACAAATGTCCGTTTTTCTAGTTGGGCAATTTCAGTGTAACTTTAACCTTTAGGCTTATAGAAATTGATTTGGAGGAGGAAATCGCTGTCTTTCCATGTTCGTCCTTTGCAAAACTTTAATGTACTCAAATATAGGAACTGTCCCGGGATGCTCTCATCTCCTCAGTTAGCTGACAGATGTCCCGCACGTTGTTCAGCAGCGTAACGGTGCTGCGGGCATTACAGGACTTCGACGAGAAAAGAGTTACGTGAGCTTCTTGTCATAAAATAGTTAACGCTTTATTGGAGAGGAAAAGAGGAAAGGTGACAAAGCAGAGGGACACCGGTGGCAGGCGGGTGTGGGCAGGCACGGCTGGGAGGGCGGACCGTGCCGCCCGGGCAGAGCCAAGCCCTGGCCCGGGGGGAGGAACAGGCGGCCGCGCTCCCTCCCGGCGGGCCGGGGGCGGCTCAGCCTTCCCAGAAGCCGACGAAGAAGCTGCACAGCGAGTGCCACCGCTGGGCGCAGTAGCTCTCCGACGGCTCCGCGGTGGGCTCCGCCGTGGCGGCCGGCGGGGAGGGCCCGGGGGCGGGCAGCAGGCGGAGCTGCGCCTCGGGCGGCGCCCGGTCCGGCCCGCAGAGGCGGGCGCTGAGCGGGCCGCCCCGGGCGCAGGGGTGCCGCCGCCGCCGTAGCCTGCCCAGGATCTGCCGCCAGTATTGGCGGCTGCGGGCGCCGTAGGCCGGGCAGCGCCGCGGCTCCCCGCGGTAGGCGCAGCTCCGCGCCTCCCCGCCGCCCGCCGGCGGCCGGCAGCTCAGCCGCAGCTCGCTGGCCCCCGCCGCCGAGCGCAGCTCCCAGCTGCAGCGGTGCTGCTCCGGCGTGGAGAACCGCCCCGCCGCCTCCGCCGCCTCCCGGCCCGCCCCTCCGCCGTCGCCGGCGGCCCCCAGGGCGGCCAGGGCCAGCAGGGCCAGGGGCAGCCTCATCTCCTCGGCGCCGCGGGAGCCTCCTCCGGTGCCTCAGCGACGGAGCGTCCCGGTGCGGGGCCCGCCGGCCCGCCGCATCCTCCGCGCCCTGCGGAGACACGGACGCTGGCGGGCGGGTGCCCCCGCGGCTTCCACCCGCTGCCCGCCCCGGGAGTCGCGCCAGGCTGGGCCGCTGGGGTTTGTTTCGGCAGAGGGGCGCAGGGCGGGCTTATCCCTCCAGGATCGTAACCCCTGGGGCTTTTAGCTTGTTTTTTCCCCGCTCCGCTGATGGACCGCCGATGGCGGTGGGGTCCCGGGACCACTCCAGACGGGAATTCGTAACCCCGGGGCAGCGTGAGCCGAAAGCCTGCACTCGCCGGCTGCAGCATCAAAGCAGCGAGCGGCCGCCGCCCGGCAGCCCAACCCGACTCCCGGCAAAGCGCTCCCCGAAAGCCCTTTTGTTTCCCCCGAACCCCGTTTCCTCCCTCCCAACGCCCCCCCCGGTATTTTCCGCTCTGTCCCGAGGGCACTCACGGCGCGCTGTGGGGTGGGTGGAGGTGCCCGGGGACCGGCGTGCGAAGCGGTCTGCGGTCTCCGGCTGCCGGGGACGGGGGTTATCAATGGCCGGGGGCTGCCCCCGCCGACGCCCCTCCCCGGCCCGCCGCCCGCGGGGGGACAGCGCGGGGACACGCGGGGAGCTGCGTGTCCCGACGGCACCGACTTGCGGGAAGTCCCCCGACCCCCTCCACTCCCCTTTTGTTCGAGGAAACCGCACGCCGGTACCGCAAAACCATCCCGGGGCTGCGGCGCCCTTGGGAGGTGGCCGAGGGAGCGGGGTCTGTGTGCCGAGTCGGGCAGCAGCGGCCGTGCGGAGAGCCTCCCTTCGGAGGGCATTCTGATGGATGAGAATAGTTATATTGACTTATTTTCCTTTGGAGTTGGATCACAACAAGGGAATCTCATTTCGGAAGTAAAATATCAATGTGGGTTGTCCTGGGATGGTTATTTTTTGTTAATGTGGAGGATGTGTTTTAAAAAATGCCCGAAGTTTCAAGAGAACGTAGACGTGATCTTTATGTTACTGCACGTTTGGGGTTGGGAGATCGGGCACCGGTTTCAGAAATCTCTGGTCGGAATCAGGCTCTCAGAATCCACATGTGTTTCAGTTTCATGGGTGATCGTGTACTTGGCACATCTGTTCCAAACCGCTTAGCACCCTCACCCTCTCAGGAAGATCGAAAACAAGCCCTCGAGTTCCCAGCGGCTCCCCGCTGTCTCCGCAGTCACGGATGGGCAGAAGAGCGTGTCGCTGCTCAGCGCGCCGAGCCCGGCGCGGCAGGGACACCCCGAGCCCAAGGCACTTGCAGGGGAGCTACAGGCTGCGCTGTCACAAGCTTTTGGAAAGATTATTACTGAGCTCTATATATAGGTACACTCATACCTCCATGAATATTTATACCCTGTATTTACATGGATGTGGGGATGTTACCGGCCCATCGTGCCGCCGGTGTAACGCAACAGCCGAACCGCAGCGGCGCGGAAGCGGGCAGGGCTGAGCCAGCCCGGCTCTCGCCCCGCGGCGGCTGGCGGGGCTGCGCCCTCCCCGTGCGCGGGGGACACCTAGTGACAGCCACCGCCCGGGCCGGGGGCGAAGGTTTTGGTAGAGCAAAGCGAAAACTTAGCCTTCTTTGCACAACGAGATAAATGTTGCTGTAATGAAGATGGACTGGGACGGTGACGACTGCTCTGGGCTTTCTTTTTGTCATCCCTCCTTTACAGTAACTTCTTCAAAGATCCCCCGTCCCTGTAGTGGGGTATGCATGGGAGAGGTGTTTGCGACTACGGCTACGGAGGAAGAGGTGTGCCTAGGTGCCTTTGGAGTCATCTGCACCCAGGCATTTAGACATTGGCTTTCGCACACATTTCTGTTCTAAATCCTCATGTGGGTGAGGATGTGGTTTGATCAACATCATAGGCTAGTCTAAGCCTAGCTCCCTTGATGATAGCTTGTGATAGAGAGCAGCTCTGCGGAAAAGGACTTGGGAGTACTCGTGGATGAAAAGCTGGACATGAGCCAACAATATGTGCTTGTAGCCCAGAAGGCCAATCACATCCTGGGCTGCATCAAAAGAAGCATGGCCAGCAGATCCAGAGAAGTGATTCTCCCCCTATACTCTGCTCTGGTGAGACCTCACCTGGAGGTCCAGCTCTAGAGCCCTCAGCACAAGAAGGACATGGACCTGTTGTAGTGGGTCCAGAGGAGGGCCACGAAGATGATCCAAGGGCTGGAGCACCTCTCCTATGAGGACAGGCTGAGAGAGCTGGGGTTGTTTAGCCTGGAGAAGAGAAGGCTCCAGGGAGACTTTATAGCGGCCTTCCAGTACCTGAAGGGGGCCTACAGGAAAGCTGGGGAGGGGCTGTTTGCAAGGGCATGTAGTGATAGGATGAGGGGCAATGGTTTTAAACTAGAGCAGGGTAGGTTTAGATTAGACATTAGGATGAAGTTCTTTACAGTGAGGGTGGTGAAACACTGGAACAGGTTGCCCAGAGAGGTGCTAGAGGCCCCATCTCTGGAGACATTCAAGGCCAGGCTTAATAAGGCTCTGAGCAACCTGATCTAGCTAAAGATGTCCCTGCTTACTGCAGGGGGGTTGGACTAGATGACCATTAAAGGTCCCTACCAACCCAACACATTCTATGATTCCCTCCTTGTCTTCCCTAGGCCATCCATTGCTGCCCATGGCTTTGCAAGGCACCAGCTCTTGACTAGTTCTAGCATAAACTGGATCTGAGAACACTTTAGTGTGCCTCCAAGGCTGGATCACGGAGAAGCAAGGACATGATTTGGAGCAGTGGCTCTCCAAAACATCCCAAAACAGTGCCTTAGTTACTCCTGGGTACTTGGGGGTACCATAGCCCTCTAATGTTTCCTCATAGAGCTGTTCTATTTTGAACAAATAATATTCAGTGGGACTTGATGGGGGGAGAGGGGCTGATACTGACTCACTTATCTTTCTGTGCAGTAAGTCCTAAAAAGGAAAGACTTCTGCAGAGGCTGAGAGAACAACTGCTGGAGAAGGCGTGGGATGCAGAGTCCTTCCTCCAACTCAGGGAGAAGGGATTTTCAGATAGAGCTCCCATTTCCTTGCTGCATTTCATACTTAGAGCATGGGGACATTGTTCTCCCTATTTGGTTGTTTGGGGAGGTGGGACCAGCAGGGGAGAGGGTCATGACAAGGAGATAAAATGGCTTAGGCAACAAACCATAGGGGAGAGTTTACAACCAAGAATCTCAAGTGGAAGTCGGTATCTCCTTCTGTCCTGGAGTTACATACACACTGTCTCTGAAGGACAAGGCTTAGCTGACTATTAGCTGTGCATGGCTCCTTGCTTGGCGTGCTGGATTGTGTAAATCCCTTTCGTGGGTGCTGAGGACTTCCTATGGGCTGTAGGAGGAATCTTGGCATCTAACTTAGGGCTGTGGGTACCATAACGCATTATAAAGAACTGCATTGTGACTTTTAAGACCCTCTGTGGCTCCAGTGAGCATAAGCACATCATGTGCCTTAGCTTATTAGTCCATCAAACCTTGGAGTTGCTTTCAGATTAAGTGCTGACCACCTGTAATTGCTATATATTATTACACTGAGATCCTTGTCCATTTTCCACATTCTTGCTATCATTTATGCAATGCACAATGGAGTTGTCTAATATGTTTGGGATTGCTTTTACAGCAGGTTATCTTAAGCATATCAGGTTTGGAGGGAAATATTACTGTGTTTTAATGAATGTTTTGCTGTAACGATTTGATTTGGACAAGTTGCTTTAGATCTCATACAAGTTATTACTGTTCAGGAATTGAGGAAAGAAAATGAAACAGAATGGAAAGTTGCCTAGCAGCCCATATAGTAATTTTATCCTCCCTAATCTTCTTCCCCATGTTCTCCTGATACATGTATTTACACACAGATATTCCTCTGTGATTGTGACTTGTCTTTTGCAGTAAAGCAGATGTTAGTCTTTGATACTTCTTACTTCTATACTAATTTTTCCTCTGCATGCTACAATTTTATATTTAGATACGGGGGAGGGTGTGGGGGGTGTCTGTGGTGGTTTAATCCCAGCCAGCAACTAGGACCACATAGCCGTTCACTCACTGCCCACCCCTGCCCCCATCTCCTGGTATGGTAGGGAGAAGAGGGAGAAAAAGGGAAAAAAATCCTACCCCTCATGGGTTGAGATAAAGACAGCCTAATAGAACAGTAATGGAAGAGAAAATAATAATAATGGTAAAATAATATGCAAAATGATGATGCAATACAATTACTCACCACCCAGTGATCGATTGCCCAGCCCATCCTGAGCAGCAATTGCAGATTCCTGCCCTCTGGTCAACCCCATTTATATACTGAGCCCAACATCTATGGTATGGAATATTCCTTAGGCCAGCTTGTCCTGGCTGTGCTCCCTCTCAGCTTCTATGGGAAGCTGAAAAAGTCCTTGACTTAATATAAGCATTACTTAGGAACAACTAAAACAACATGTGTTATCAGCATTATTCGGATACTAAATCCAAAACACAGCAGCTACTAGGAAGAAAATTAACCCTATCCCAGCTGAAACCAGTACAGTATCCACCCCTTATTTTATACCATCTATGTCATGCCCAGGTCTTACATTTTCAATTAATCACCACCATTTTTTCTGTCTTTTTTATAGATATATATACACACACACAGAGATATCATTCCCTTAGC